>NQII01003458.1:94169-139490 GCA_002778355.1 Clitarchus hookeri | reverse complement strand
TGAGGGGTAGTCTCCGCTGCTCTCCAATACTCTATTCTCACCTTCGCATCACTCTCTCCACACCCCGCAACCCCCTGGCTGACCCTGTGCACATGGAAGAAAGAGGAGGCTGTACGCCAGAGAGGGTCTGCATCCAGCTCATCGAGCGTCCACCTGAACCCCATCTGGAACGTACCTCGTGCTGTATCTCCGCTGCCACCAACACCGCCGAAGAAGACGCCTACCTTCGTCCGGCCAGCCAACGTTACTAGGGTAGTCAGGCCCCTAAACATTAATCCTGCATTGCTCACAAGCGCACCACCAAAAGCACATCCCTCAATCGTAGAATTGGCCAAGCCTAGCAACATAGGCACCAGGTAAAACCCAGTGCAAGTGGCCACCGCTGCTTCACTGTCGTCCACGGGTGGAAGTACCTTAGCCCCACCCTCCAACTGCCATTCCTACTAAGGGTGAGCGACAAGGTGACAACGTGCTGCTGTACATCTCGAATTATCCTGTCCTACATGTATCGTTCATTTATGTCACGGAGGGTTTCCTTGATGTCTGGGTGACCAGCTTGTGAGTGGTCATGATGATGTCGGCATAGGTGTGCCCTCAAGTTGCTTGGGATCCAGATCTTCCACTGGGGTCCGGGTTGTCCGATTCGAGACCGAACGTTATCCCGTAATGCAAACCTCTGGGGCATGTCCTGGAGGTGACGCTGAGTGTCTGGGTTCTTTTGCTGGTGACAGCTTATCTGGTGTTGGCTGAGTTGTAGCTGGACGAGCCGGATGTGTTCTTCGTGGCTTCTAAAAGGGGCCAAGGAAGGGTCATTATCTCCCATTCTTAGATTTTTTGGCATGCCTGTGTCGAGGTCTGGCTGGCGGGATAAAGCATCGGACAGGTCATTGGTTTCGCCTGGGTAGTGTTGCTCTTAAAAAAATTCAGTAAGGAACATCTCCCATCNAAAGCATCGGACAGGTCATTGGTTTCGCCTGGGTAGTGTTGCTCTTAAAAAAATTCAGTAAGGAACATCTCCCATCGTCCTAATTTTACATTGGAATTTTTCTACTAGCAATCATTGGAGGGCCTTGCTGTCGGAGTGGAGTATGAAGTGTCTTCCTTCCAAACACCAACTGTGTGCATGACTGTCGGCTGACTTTGCGTGTGCAGCTACAGGCCGTCAGTGAGTTGGATAAATGAAGGCATGAGTGTGGCGTGGCGCAGCATACAAATAATAGTTTGTTAATTAATTAATTTATTTCATTTTAGTGAGAAAGGTGGCCTTCACACTGGCTAAAAATGTAAGCTGGGAAAAAATATATTAATAGTACACGCCACAAACGAAATAAATTTATGTTTTGTTAATAAATCATCTAAGTTTTCTACAAAAAGGATTTCAGAAATGGATTTTGCACTTGTTATAAGGTAAGCGGCGCACAATGTTTGAACTGTTTTCTCGTTAACAGATCATTTATGGACTTGTTATTCAGAATACTCCATACTATTTAAATAAATTAAAATTATGTTAATAAATTGTCCAAATTTTGTAGAAAATGCTCTCGGANAGAATACTCCATACTATTTAAATAAATTAAAATTATGTTAATAAATTGTCCAAATTTTGTAGAAAATGCTCTCGGATCGGAAATGGATTTTGTACTTGTTAAAAGTTAGGTGGCGCACAATGTTTAAACTTTATTTTCGTCAGTATAGATTATTTTTGGTCCTGTGGGATCCCATTTCATTTGCAGAACATCTGCCTAATGAATTAATTTAGTATTTAATTAAAATAAAAGTGTTATTTTGTAACACTGATAACAAAACACTGCCTTAACTTTAAAAAAAAAACACAAGTGTTTATAGTAACTTTTTGGTGTTGGAAGTGTTAAAATTATTAAATTTGAATTTAATTAAACAGCAAAAGGAATTTCAGTAACTGTGACATATTGTTAAGTCAGGGTTCCCCGTAACTTTACACTGGTCCCTTGGTCATGGGTTCGAATCACATCTATTGAAAATTACCCAATGAGAAGTCTTATTTTGACATTAGGACCACTGTACTCCTAGATAAGTACATAAGTTATATTTCTTACTGCACATCTATATACTCATATCAAAACACAACAAAACTATTGGGGGAAGGGCAACAGGACCTGAATGAGTCTTTGTAGTCGCTGCCCCCCTTTACACAGCAACTAGTCACCAGTCACCACCTAAGATGCTTCACCTAGTCCTCTCCCGTTTTGTCTATCTCTGCATATTGCACTGCAATAATAGTCCTCTTACAACCTTAGCCACAGTTTTTGACCAATTTTCACCAAGGTTTATTCTATTTTATGTACATTGTGGCATACCCATTAAGGGCAACAACAATACAACATCTATATTCAGTAGGGATGTAACAATTCCACTTTTCCTTGATTCTCGAACTCAGTGCCGATACCACTTTTGATACCAAAAATTGTGATTATTTTAGTTACAGAACCAAATACTGTACAGGAGGGTGTGAAATTTAATTATTTAAACTAGGCCTACATTAATAGTAGGCCTATTACCAACATAAATAATATAATACGAACAGTGGGAGCATACTCATATGAAATTCCAAAAAGTTCAAAAGAGACTGAGATAATATTGAAAACACATATATATATATATAGACATATATATACATATATATACATATATACACATATATATAAATATATATATATATACACACACACACATATATTTTGTCCAAGTAGTTTATTCGAAAATATTTCCAAACTTTACTTGCCATAATAAATGTTCACCAACACACGACATTATTAAAAAGCTAGCAAGAATAGCACAGTGAAAACACATTATGTTTTACAACAAAAGGAATCTTTTAGTTACACGCAACTGATAGACATAACTGTAGATTAATAATACTATAACAGGCTGGTGTTTACAATAAACAAAACATAGCTGGGCTAGATTAGAGATTTTGAGCCAGGAAAATTTCAGGCGGGGCTGCTGAAAATTACTTTTCCCATGATAAAGGGCGAGATTGGGACTGCATCATTAGTAAATAAAGAAAATCTCCATTATTGCCTCTACATATAAAGGCATTTTGCAGAAACTTTATTTGGCATTTTGTTTACAAGACACTTAACTTAAACTGCTCATTTTCTAAAACGATTGCATGGAAACGTTTTTCTTGCAAACGTGTTTTGTTTTTGAAATGGCATGGATTATTTGCTTGAGTACTATCAGCACTGCTGTGGAATTAAACCGACGGCGCCAGTAGTCTAGTGAACAACCATTGCAGACGCCAGACGGTCGTTCCAAAACCGTAAGATGTTGAGAAACTTAGTTTCCTTTTATGATGCACTACTTTTTTTATTTATTTCTCGGAAATATTACAACGGTACAAATAACATTTCTTCTCATTCCTTAGCAAGTCATTAAGCAAACAGTGAAGTATCCGTATGGAATTTACAATGTTGTGAACGAAGAAACGTCATATCAAAGCAGTAATAAGGCACAAAAAGTGCAAAAGTGAACATTCCATGAGCGGTTTATGTCACATGCAAATTAATAAAATGCTATATTCTTTATATAAGTCTTTTGCCGTGGTAACGTTGAGATCATCCGCTATGTGGTAGATTTTTAAACACTTTTTATTTGAGGGAGAAAAGTTTAGGTCACGCAAAAAGTGACGCAGTGATCGGATTGGCCCTTTCAGTTTACTGAAAAGTCACGTGACCAGAATTGGTCAACAAAATGACGATGTACTTGGTATTTTAGTATTTAGTTTTTAGTATGTAGCGAAACTTGCTAAATACAAAACTACCAAATAGCGACTGAACAGAGGCTACTAAATGCTAATATACTAAATGGCAAATTTGAACAAGGCTAGTACAGTTTTATTTTCAGATTATTTCCGCATCTCATATTTTCACGCATAAAATAATTTTCTGAGTGGCATAAATCAAGTAATTTTAAACAGTTTTTGAGAGGTGATAGGTTAAGTGTTTGTAGTAATTGGTTTTTAATGCTTTGATTCTTGGTATTTTGATTCTTGATTATACGATTTTTCAAGAATTTCAGATATCGAGGAATAGTGGAATCGAGTTTGACATCCGTATAATTCACTAATGTCTAGCAAAAATATTTAATTTTTTCAATTTTTTGGCAGTTCCCAAGAAATACTTACTCATGAAGTTGAATGTCTAATGTAATATTAATTTTTTTTGGAAGGAACATTATGGTGATAAACAGTTAAGTGGTAGCTGTACCGGGGGAAAAATGAGAAAATTGTCTAATCCAAATAGAAACCACTTCCATTTACTACAAAATGACACAATGAAACACCTGTTCAATTATTACTTTGGCATATATATATTCTTCAGGCGATCCAACCTGTCTACTCTCCACAGACTGCTTAATGTGCACTGTGAAGTGCTTTTAATAGACAGTGCTCATCCCTCCAGTATAACAGTACTTTAACAAAATCTTTCTTACAAAGTCCTACATTTATTTTTCACTTGCATCTTTCAAATTCCTGCTAAACATCATACATTTTAACACTTGTTCAGTAAAAGGTACTTTCAGTATTACCTATAAAAGTGAAAAACCCCTGGTGTACTTTATAATGATATTGAACTGTATTCACTAAACACCTCTTTCTAAATATTTGAACTGCATTCAGTATTTTGTTATGTGGCATTTATTAATTCACTTCAGTGTGTTAGAATTATCAAATATATAAACATATTTATTGTAAATTTTGTATTTTCTTCAAAGCCAAATACAATATAAATGTTCATTCAAAAAAAAAAAAAAAAAAAAAANATGTAAGGTAACAATTAAAGCACAATTAAGTTTTGAACAGGAGGACAAATTGGACTGTGGATAATACCGGCAATAGTTTTAGTTTTAAAACTGGTAAATGCAAAAGAAAGAAAGAACCAACCAACCAGTATTTCAACTAAAATTAATGGAATACAACCCCAAATATAAAAAAAAATCTTCAAATGGTACAGTTCTACTTTCTAAGGCGGATGAAAAAAATGTCCCATAGTTTACCTGCAGCCACCAGTTCCCAACTAAAAAACTTATTTTATGTGCATGCATCTGAACACAAACATACAGTACTAATATGCAAGATCAATGTATGGTAGTCACATTTACTGTTGTTTCCATTGAATGCCTCACACTGGAAAATGCTAACAATCAAGATCAGAAATTAGGATGTCTAAGGTTGCATAACAAGCCAAGGTGAACAGAAAAGAAGACAATAAACAAAAANGGATGGTAGTCACATTTACTGTTGTTTCCATTGAATGCCTCACACTGGAAAATGCTAACAATCAAGATCAGAAATTAGGATGTCTAAGGTTGCATAACAAGCCAAGGTGAACAGAAAAGAAGACNGAATAGCACAGTGAAAACACATTATGTTTTACAACAAAAGGAATCTTTTAGTTACACGCAACTGATAGACATAACTATAGATTAATAATACTATAACAGGCTGGTGTTTACAATAAACAAAACATAGCTGGGCTGGATTAGAGATTTTGAGCCAGGAAAATTTCAGGCGGGGCTGCTGAAAATTACTTTTCCCATGAGAAAGGGCGAGATTGGGACTGCATCATTAGTAAATAAAGAAAATCTCCATTATTGCCTCTACATATAAAGGCATTTNTAAAGGGCGAGATTGGGACTGCATCATTAGTAAATAAAGAAAATCTCCATTATTGCCTCTACATATAAAGGCATTTTGCAGAAACTTTATTTGGCATTTTGTTTACAAGACACTTAACTTAAACTGCTCATTTTCTAAAACGATTGCATGGAAACGTTTTTCTTGCAAACGTGTTTTGTTTTTGAAATGGCATGGATTATTTGCTTGAGTACTATCAGCACTGCTGTGGAATTAAACCGACGGCGCCAGTAGTCTAGTGAACAACCATTGCAGACGCCAGACGGTCGTTCCAAAACCGTAAGATGTTGAGAAACTTAGTTTCCTTTTATGATGCACTACTTTTTTTATTTATTTCTCGGAAATATTACAACGGTACAAATAACATTTCTTCTCATTCCTTAGCAAGTCATNACTACTTTTTTTATTTATTTCTCGGAAATATTACAACGGTACAAATAACATTTCTTCTCATTCCTTAGCAAGTCATCAAGCAAACAGTGAAGTATCCGTATGGAATTTACAATGTTGTGAACGAAGAAACGTCATATCAAAGCCGTAATAAGGCACAAAAAGTGCAAAATTGAACATTCCATGAGCGGTTTCTGTCACATGCAAATTAATAAAATGCTATATTCTTTATATAAGTCTTTTGCCATGGTAACGTTGAGATCATCCGCTATGTGGTAGATTTTCTAAACACTTTTTATTTGAGGGAGAAAAGTTTAGGTCACGCAAAAAGTGACGCAGTGATCGGATTGGCCCTTTCAGTTTACTGAAAAGTCACGTGACCAGAATTGGTCAACAAAATGACGATGTACTTGGTATTTTAGTATTTAGTTTTTAGTATGTAGCGAAACTTGCTAAATACAAAACTACCAAATAGCGACTGAACCGAGGCTACTAAATGCTAATATACTAAATGGCAAATTTGAACAAGGCTAGTACAGTTTTATTTTCAGATTATTTCCGCATCTCATATTTTCACGCATAAAATAATTTTCTGAGTGGCATAAATCAAGTAATTTTAAACAGTTTTTGAGAGGTGATTAGGTTAAGTGTTTGTAGTAATTGGTTTTTAATGCTTTGATTCTTGGTATTTTGATTCTCGATTATACGATTTTTCAAGAATTGCAGATATCGAGGAATAGTGGAATCGAGTTTGACATCCGTATAATTCACTGATGTCTGGCAAAAATATTCAATTTTTTCAATTTTTTGGCAGTTCCCAAGAAATACTTACTCATGAAGTTGAATGTCTAATGTAATATTAATTTTTTTTGGAAGGAACATTATGGTGATAAACAGTTAAGTGGTAGCTGTACCGGGGGAAAAATGAGAAAATTGTCTAATCCAAATAGAAACTACTTCCATTTACTACAAAATGACACAATGAAACACCTGTTCAATTATTACATTGGCATATATATATTCTTCACGCATGCCAACCTGTCTACTCTCCACAGACTGCTTAATGTGCACTGTGAAGTGCTTTTAATAGACAGTGCTCATCCCTCCAGTATAACAGTACTTTAACCAAATCTTTCTTACAAAGTCCTACATTTATTTTTCACTTGCATCTTTCAAATTCCTGCTAAACATCATACATTTTAACACTTGTTCAGTAAAAGGTACTTTCAGTATTACCTATAAAAGTGAAAAACCCCTGGTGTACTTTAAAATGATATTGAACTGTATTCACTAAACACCTCTTTCTAAATATTTGAACTGCATTCAGTATTTTGTTATGTGGCATTTATTAATTCACTTCAGTGTGTTAGAATTATCAAATATATAAACATATTTATTGTAAATTTTGTATTTTCTTCAAAGCCAAATACAATATAAATGTTCATTCAAAAAAAAAAAAAAAAAAAAAAGGAAGCTTTAAGACTAATTTTACAAATGTTATAGTCTTATTGTAGAACTCTAATGGAACTGCTGAAAATAATTCTTTTAGTGCTGTATATGTAAGGTAACAATTAAAGCACAATTAAGTTTTGAACAGGAGGACAAATTGGACTGTGGATAATACCGGCAATAGTTTTAGTTTTAAAACTGGTAAATGCAAAAGAAAGAAAGAACCAACCAGTATTTCAACTAAAATTAATGGAATACAACCCCAAATATAAAAAAAAATTCTTCAAATGGTACAGTTCTACTTTCTAAGGCGGATGAAAAAAGTGTCCCATAGTTTACCTGCAGCCACCAGTTCCCAACTAAAAAACTTATTTTATGTGCATGCATCTGAACACAAACATACAGTACTAATATGCAAGATCAATGTATGGTAGTCACATTTACTGTTGTTTCCATTGAATGCCTCACACTGGGAAATGCTAACAATCAAGATCAGAAATTAGGATGTCTAAGGTTGCATAACAAGCCAAGGTGAACAGAAAAGAAGACNAAAATGCTAACAATCAAGATCAGAAATTAGGATGTCTAAGGTTGCATAACAAGCCAAGGTGAACAGAAAAGAAGACAATAAACAAAAAAACATACCATGAATCACAAGAAATTGTTAAAACAGAAAATTTTTCAACACAAAACAAAAAGATGCAAGATGGTGCAAAGAAAACTGAAATAAGACGTGTTAGGGGAANACAGAAAATTTTTCAACACAAAACAAAAAGATGCAAGATGGTGCAAAGAAAACTGAAATAAGACGTGTTAGGGGAACAGTGGGAATAGTTAGTACATAAAAGCCTGCGGAGCAGCAAGTGTATTAGTGCTTGAAAACATGGAATAGAATGGGAGCACACTGCACTGCGCAGCCAATATAACAGCGCGAGACACTTACNGTTAGTGCTTGAAAACATGGAATAGAATGGGAGCACACTGCACTGCGCAGCCAATATAACAGCGCGAGACACTTACCCGGCAACAGGTGCTGGCTGAGGTGGGACAGCGGTGCGTGGAACGACCCCGCGTGAGTGATCAGGTGCCACGGGAGGCCGTAAGGGAAGGGGGCCCAAAGGGCCGGGGATGAAATCCGAAGTCTGGCCTCCCAGCCTAGTACCACTACTTGACATCAGAATAACACACAGAGTTCACAGTGAGTGCAAGAACTGCCTCCAGCGGTGAGATGTAGTTCGCACTCTTCCCAACATTCAGCTCAAGAACAAATAGTCTATGCTTACAATCAAAATATAAAGTCCCAGTTACGCACTCTCAACATTGATGTGAACATTTCTCTATTGTTAATGTTCCAAAAGAAGGCACTACACTTCATATTACAAAATATATTTTTAACTTGTTGGGTACACAATGCAACAAATACCCAAAATCCAACAACTGCAACATAGTTAACTGTTTACGACCAAAACATTTTCAAACAAAATTCTGCACCTAGACCCTGAAAAAAACAACTTATTTAAACATCTCTCAATGTTTACAGTTAAATGGGGCAGATTCATAGCCAAACAAAATATTTAAACAATGCTGATGTAAGGAAATATACTAACAAGACAGAGCAAGAAAAATGTTTTATTCAGCAGTAAACTAATTAATGTGTGTACTGTAATTATTATACATTGTGTATACAAAAACAAGACAAAAGCACTAAGGGAAAGAACATCAGCTTACAACACCAAGAATTTTAAAACCCTGAAGAAGAGAGGAAATTCAGCCCAACTGTAAGTCGTGGCACTTGGATACACACAGCAGAAAACCTAAGCAGCAGTCCTGCAACTCACCGATGCCCATACGAATGGTCTTGCCGAAACGACATGCCCATTCCTCTTTGTGGCCTCAAAGGTTCCAGAGTCTCTATCTGGTAGTGCTGCGACGTGTCTCCAGGGGGAGGTGGGTTGAAGTTTGGTGGTGGTACCGATGTATCCGGTAGGGAAGTAACTATGTTACTTGACCCTCCTTCCAGATTCCTCTCATCTATCGTCGGAGTTCCAGGCCGGTCTTCCGCAGAAAGTCGTGCACTACAGCATCCAGACAGCTCGTTCAATGATAAGGTAAAAGTCAAACCGCAATATTCAATTCTAAGAACAAACAACCCACACTCAATCAGAATGTTTCAGCAAGAATTTTCTCTCACGCCTGTTGCATCAAAATTTGAAAACACATAGTACAAAAATTCTGCAAAATTTAATGCCCCTTGATTTCAATCTAGCCACTAGTTACAAATAGGGTTGTGTAAATATTTGGTATATTAAAACCAATTTAAAAAAAACTTTGATATGAAACTTTGTTATCGGAAGTAAAAAGCACACAGAATTTTCGAGTTAAAGAATTATTTGAAAGCATGTCTAATGCTTGTTTGGTTGACTAACATTTGAAGATTTGTCTATGTATACAAATGCCTTTATTATTGCTAAAATAACTACATTAATACACACTTGGAGATGTTACTTTAAATTCATAACAACACTTCACTTCTTTCAGTATGTAGAAGTTAATAAAGCTTTCATTTCATTTAGCAGTCCATACACACAACCATTTTTCATGTGTACACAAAAGAAATATTTTTGAAACATAGCATGCATCTTTTGAAAAATTATGGCAAACTCCCACTACTATCACAGAGTTGTGACAGTAGTGATATTACAACCACATACTCGTGAAAACTGTCTAAAAGATAAGAAATATTTGTTTTCTGGTATGAGGGGGGAGGGGGGATAACAAATTTAGGCAAATACACAAGAAGTCATNAAGATAAGAAATATTTGTTTTCTGGTATGAGGGGGGAGGGGGGATAACAAATTTAGGCAAATACACAAGAAGTCATTATCAAAATTCATTAAAAAAAAATGAGTTCATCGTTAGCATGCAGTATTCAAATATAGAAGTTGTGTCAATGCCGTTAATTGGTAGACCACAATTCTGAAACAAAAATTATTCAGCGAAATCTATTAAAAAACCAATGCCTGAGCTGCACTTGGCATACATGCCTGATGAGTTAGGCCTCACACATAAATCTTATCATAAAGAAACTTTATCTCAAACACCCCCTCCCGCTCCATCCCACTTTTCTATCCACCGTTAGTGCATAGTAGCTATGCTCAACACTGTGTGGTATAGCCCCAACCCCTGACTAGAAACAAGTATGGAATTTACAGGGTACTGATTTTAAGGTCATTCTCAACAACTGTCAAAAAATTTAAAATTGAAGAAAATTGAAAAATATCAGCAAAAATTAAGAAGTCATTATCAAAATACATTTTAAAACATGTTAACCAGCAATAAAATATAGATGGTGTGATGTCATTGCCCGTAATTGGTATGCCACAACACAAGAAAAATATTAGTGAAAATTGATTACAATCTGCAATTTACAGTGAGCATTATCGTAAAAACCTACGTGCATGGTCGGAGGAGGGGAGCGGACATACTGAAGCATCCCAGGCCCTCCCTCTACAGGCATCGTTATCTTCACCTGGTTGTTAACAAGAGGGAGGGCTTAAGGATGCCATACGGGGTTGCACTGCAACTATCTCCTACTTGCCAACAACACAAGGCGAGGAAACAAAGTCACACTTGGCAATTCTGAGTTCACCCGAGGACAACTAAAGCTTGTCCCACCAAAANGACGGAGGAGGGGAGCGGACATACTGAAGCATCCCAGGCCCTCCCTCTACAGGCATCGTTATCATCACCTGGTTGATAACAAGAGGGAGGGCTTAAGGATGCCATACGGGGTTGCACTGCAACTATCTCCTACTTGCCAACAACACAAGGCNGCAACTTTATCCTGCTCATTTAATTCTCAGCCGATGTGGGAGGTCGTTAGTTACTGTCGCTATGGAAGTTTTTCAGGTGTGAATGAACAACCAATACACGACTGTGGCGCTGCTCTGTATTTTTTCTGTTTATCTGTGAAGCTGTTCGTACTCGGCCTACCTGAAGATCGTATGCGACTGTTGCATTGTTATGAAAAATAAAAGTAAAGAATAATAAACCGGAACTTGACTACATTATTTTGTATTTAATTGGCACCTTTTTAAAGAGTTTTATGTTGCTACCACTGAGCTAACCGAGTGGTAACTTCCAGCCGTCAATACCTTGACGTGCGTCATTACAATACATACTTATTGACAAAATGCAGTTACGTACATTTTCGATTTTTGAGAACGTAGCTGGTGTATAAATATTCTGCTACGGTTGTTTATAATCTTGTGAATTTGTGTCTCAAATTTAAAAATACTCACATATAAAATATTTAAGTAAAAATTTGGCTGTGTGTTGCATTTTCTTAAAAACTATGTTAATTGTTAATAAAAAGCTATTACTTACCATTTTTATTATATTTAATTTTATTGTTGAGTATTTTCCATCTCAATAAGACACATTTAATATAGAATACATATTGCCTGAAACGATTTTTTATTAACTGGCATGTTTATATATCAATATTGATCTGTTTTGAAACTAAATTAATTATCAATTAAAATATTAAAATTTGCAGTGTTAGTCTAACTGTATGTGGCGTTTTATGAAAACTTAAGTAAATTGTTAATTAAGGCAATGACGTAAGACCCTTTCTTTAATTACCTTCAGTTCTTATTGAATTTAACTCATTCAAAGCTATATGGCATCATACGAATGTCACAATTGCTGTCATTTTCGCTTTCATTTTCTTGAATGTGTCGCTTTCCTTCAAAATTTTTGTTTAGAACATGTTCTATATTTTCTTGAATCCTAAATTTCAATTGCCGATCACTGCTTTTCTGACAATATTAATGGAGGTAATCTCATTATAATAGAGTTGGATGCACACATTTTTTTAAGTTGTTACAAAATAAGGATGCAAATGATTTTAAAATGAAATTTAAATAATACAAACAAAATTTGTTGTGGTTTAACCAATTATTTTTATGTTGTGCTGGAGTTGCAAATGCTTATAAATTTACTGGAACATTGCCTAATTCTCCCCTCTTTCATTAGGACTGCCGTAACTTTGACCTACTAGGCCAGCCTCGCTTCTGCCTCGTTTGTGTTTAGTTTCTGCCCTTCTCTTTCTCACTTCCGCCCAAACGCAGAGGAAGGAGAGCGTGCACCTCCTTCATCCCTTGTGACAAACACGCAGCGAAAAACACAGACCTTGGTAAAAAAAAAAGTTTATCCTTTGCCTAGAACATACTGTATTTGAGTTGGGCTTTTACGGTATAATCTTGTTTGGACGACATCTGCCTATTGAATTAAAATAATATTTCATTAACACATTGTCTGATTTTCCCTCAAGAAGCAACAGAAAATGCACTTTGTATATGTTAAAGTGACTCAGTGCTCGAAATTTACATTTTTTTTTTGGACAAGGGAAGTTTGTGTACGCTCTCTGGGGTATACAGATTCGGAAGTTGTCTGTCTATTAAAATAAAGTAATATTTCCTATCAAAAACATGTTATTTTTGCAATTAGAGACAATTAAAGCTGAATTAACACGAAAAATGCTATTTTAATGCAAGTTTTAGGGTTTTGGGGGGTCAAAATCGGTCGGAAACTATTTTAAGAGTTCATCGATTTTGCGAGATCATTCTAAGGCGCAGTGAGACCTCGCAAATTCTGGTCTCTACTGTATATACTAAAATACTAACATAATAAATGGTAATTCTTAGGTGCCGTAGGGCCTCGCAAATTCTGGTCTTTACTGTATATACTAAAATGCTAACATACACACTAAATGGTCATTCTTGGATGCCGTGAGGCCTCACAAACTCAGGTCTCTACTGTATATACTAAAATACTAACATACTAAATGGTCATTCTTAGGCGCCGTGAGGCCTCGCGAATTCAGGTATCTACTGTATATACTAAAATACTAACACACTGAATGGTCAATTCCAACACAGCCTGTGTTCCTGTGTTATAGGGCATTTGTGTTAGTAGGCTATAGATACCCCAGAAACGTAATTTTCCGATTTCAGCATTAGTCTAAAAGATAAACTTGAACCTGAAAAAAACAGAAGATTTTTTTAAATTAAAATACTTGTATTCTAGGAGAAATTGCCATTTGAGGCAAACATTAAAACCAAAATAAGCAACACTGTAGCCAGTGCAGATTTGATTTGTGTGTTGTCCAATGTAAATACTGTGGAACTGTTGTAATGTGGCGACACATTTAGACATAGCAAACGTATTTCTTGCCAAGCGTGAAATGAGATGGTGATGGAGAAACAACGGAATGCAAAGGCGGAAGTTGAGGCGGGTGTCTGGGAATCAGGAAATATTAGTGTTCGTAACTTAATATGTTCGTATTGAAGTCTCCCATCATGATACAGTGTTCATAATTTGACACACAGCGGGACAATGCATCTTCAAGAGGTGGAGGAACTGAAGGCGAAAAAGTTAAAACTGATGGAAGAATCGAAAGAGAAATTGGAATTATTTATAACAGAATTGGACAAAGTTCCCAGAAGTGATGTGTTATATGCCCATATTGCTATTGTTAAGTGGGTTATAATATTTTAATTAGAAAATGTTCCTGTAGAGAGAAATTTTATTTTTGTGTGTGTTACTTTTTTTTTTTTGTGCTGTAGGGAATTTTAACTGAAAAATTAAATATTTATTGGCAAAAGATTTATTTGTATAAAACTTGTGTGTACCACTGTTGTCTGAAATCCACAAGATAATTGAAGATACTTTCAAGAAAGCACCAGCTTATATTTTTGGCACATTAATGTTGTTGCTCTAATTGTATAAGTTTTGTTACAGTTCCTTTATTGCTTGTAGTTCCTTGTAATATTATTTTGGTTGTATGTCATTTTCATTCGAAGCACAGTGATAACCATTGAATTAGTGTTTTTAAGGTAACAGAACTTTCATTAATAATTTTTCATTAATAATTAGGCCCATGATGTAATGTGCACAGTGGTTAGAGTGGAAACTCCATCCGTCGAACACAGATGGATCAAATGTCCGTGTCCACAGAAAAAATTCTGTGGTAAAGATTTAATTTTTACCCCATCGATCGAACAAAAATTTCTGTAGCATCGCCGAAAATTACATGTTCCAATCATTTAACAATGAAGTATATAAAAAAAAAGAATTACTACCAACTTTACTTACCATGGCATATGAAGTCGGTATACAGTACATTATGTACACAAAGTTTAATGAAGTTGGGTTCTTTTTACATTCAGGTGGGAAAAGTCAGGCAATTTTATTTCCAACAATTTGTAGCCACCCTGTTTATTGTCATACATTTTCCATCACGTAAATATCAACAAACAATTGTGAAAGAAATACAACTGTATATCAATCTATTGCTCGCAGCATTGCACTGTGCACGATCGAGAAAACATGTCGAATAGCAAAGTGCCTCAGCATATTGACTGGTATGAATTGGCAAAATTTTATTTCTAAACATGAGCGTGGAGGTTTAATAGTTGTGTTCTTCCTTTCAAATTATTACAAAATTTGAATTTATTTTGAGTAGTTTGTGATTGGNGTGGAGGTTTAATAGTTGTGTTCTTCCTTTCAAATTATTACAAAATTTGAATTTATTTTGAGTAGTTTGTGATTGGTTGGATATAAGACAAGTATAATTCACTATGAATCACATAGTGAATACGTACATGTTTTACACGAACGTAAAACACGGTTTATGTGAACATCAAACACGTATTCCTTTCTCATTGTGAACAAAACATTACCAGCGAACGTTGGTCATCAAAGCAGCTGAGTGCACATAGCACGAAATACATGCTCGCAATTGAGGTCAAAACACCTTCTTGATCACATCGGTGCCCTAAAATTCCATAGTTGTCTACTCTACTTGTAATGGGTTGGCACTACTGAGGGAAGTTCCAAAGTAAAGATTTTAGACAGTTTGTAAACAGCTGTTATTATGTTGGTAATTAGCTCAATGATTCAATCTCTGAATACGCAATTAAAGATAACTCCGTTTCCTTTTTTTAATTTACCAATGGTTACTGGAACAGAGATTGTTTTATTTATAAGACAACATAAATATCTTGGGCATATAATTACATACTCACCATTCTTTTTTACATGGTTATTCATTATGATAAATAGGGATACAAATGTTTTTTAAGAAATAAATTAAAATTATTGCAGTGCGAACGTGTTAATAAAACTTCTATAATTGCATTTGTCATACTTCCTGGAAAAAAAATCACAATTTCTTTGTGTGTCTCGTGATAATAGTGGATGCATGAACTTGAGTTGGACCTGGTGGCCAAAAATAAAAAAATGAGCCTGTAAGTCTGGTTACTTATTTGTTGGGTAATTTTTAATGTCATGCGGTAGGAAACAGAAAAAATGAATTTTAACAGTATTTTTTAGAGTTGTTCCGATACCGATACTTGGTATCGGTATCAGAACTTAGGTATCTGTATCGGGTATGGTATCGGGCCTAGAGGTGGGCCGATATGGTTTTTGAGCCTTTTCCGATATTGCCGATACAAACTTACCGATATTGCCGATACCAATACCGATACTGCCTTGACTAGGCAAAATAACATTATTGCAAGTTTCAAAAAATAAAAACCTTCAAATAGTGCGTACATTCAATGTGCCATTTTAAGTTTGTGGTACTATAGGACCTTGATGATATACCGCCTCTCAAAACCAAACATTTGCAAATATTGTAAATATTTTTGCATTCTTGCGTGTTGCTTACGGTACAAAGAAATTCCACAAATCACTTTTTATTCCAGCCATATCATTTGTTTATTGCTGGCACACGTAAATAATTTCACCACGTTCGTACCCTAACCTAACACTGTCATGTTACTACAGCAACAGCAAACAAACCAACAAAACAAACAAAAAAAAAAGGCACAGCCAGTTGGGTACTTTAATAAAAACCAATTAAAATAGTGATTATTTTGATAAAACCAAATAGTGAAACCTCTGTTATTCGTTTTTCATGGGACCTACTGAAAAAAACTCAGCATGCGGGAAAACTCAACATGTGGACCTCTCTCCTCAAAAAGTAAAACCTAACCTCAAAAAAAAAATTATTTTCATCCTTGGGTATACTGAGTTGATTGCCTGTAATGAACAGTGGGCATATCTTAAATACTGGATGAAAAAACATATCTCAATCATTCAATATAAGTATTGTATTATAAAATATTGAAATGCACTTAATTTCGAAAATCCGCCGAATGTTTACATAAAATTCCCTAAATTTCTGCCAAATGTAAAAAAAAGTGGCAAAAATCAAACTAACTTTATTAAAAACAATGATTTAAAACAGAAACGTGTTAAAAATGGTTGAGTTTGACATGAAAAAATCCGATTTTTTAAAATTATATTTTACTTCGCTAAAAAATTCCGTTGCCCGCAAAATGTTTTTAAATTTTCCCAAATTAAACAACATTCACCATCTTGTGTGACAGTTGATATCACTGCATTACTCTTTTAAAAAGTTACTAGCGTAATTTTATCTTAACAGAATTAATCAGTGAAAACACATTGTTCCCATTTTAAATGTTGGTAATTTACATGATTATTTACCGTACTGACCTAAAAATTATTACGTGTCCATTGTGGAAAGAGAGTAAAGTTCAAATCCGTTCCGTCCATTATAAATGTCTGGTTCTGGTCCTTACCACAAACATTAAACATACGTGTTTTATTTGCGCGAATATTGTTTGTTGACTTGAAACAAAGAAATGACTGCAATTATTATGTTTTACCTGTTTCTCGACGTGAGTAATTAAAAAAAAATAGTGATTGAATTATCAAAAATAAATTACGTGGTGGTTGACAATTGCAACGTTTCACGACAACTCGTGTATACCAGCATTTGAGGTTAGGGAGTGTCTGTTTACCTGCTTTTGGCGCTACTGAATTTTGGTAGTACCAGTTTTGAAGGTAGTTTTTTCACAGATAAACAATAGTTCCGAATATATTTTGGTTTTCGGACAGAATATCTGATCGATGGATGCGGGTAAATTAATGATTTAAGGGCATAATAGCATGCGGTTTTTTTTTAAACCATGTTTATATAAGATATTTGTTGGGACCATCCAAAAAAATCTACTGATACGGGAAAACGACATAAACGGGAACGCAACCACGATATTTCACTGTAGTGAGCAAAGCACTCCAATTATGGCAAGTTGAAAACATCATCATCTTAGAGATTCTTAGGGCAAAATATCGGTTATAATATCGACGATTTAAACATGAATTGCGGACAATTCCGATAATTACGATATCGGTACCGGTATCGGCTCAGCCCTAATCGGGCCGATACATCAGTATCGGTAATAGACAATGGAATCAGGTTATGGCTTTCTTTAGCCACAAAAATTATATGGTGTGCTACGTTTTACAATATCAATCAGCCCTGCAGTTTTTTACGGAATTTTAAACAAAAAAAAGACCTGGATAAAGGCGAATATCACAAATTTTCTATCACGCTACTCATGAGTTGCTTACATCTGTTTACAAATAAATGGCTGGAGTTCATAGATGTATATCTCATGGACGCAAGTGGAAAATTTTCATTTCGCTGTGCTCTGGGTGGCGATATTGCGAACTACAATCAATATCATTTCGAGTATTTTACATTTACCTCTTGCGGCTGCAGTGAAAACTATTCTGTAACCACCAATGTGTTCTCTAATCTTGCGCGTATATGTTTGGAATTTTTTTTTTGTTGACTGTTATTATTATCGTCTGGCATGAAAAAAATGTTACTACACCAAACTGAAATGTATGCTTTATACTTAAACAAACATATTGTGAGCTGTTTAAAAATATTTTAAACATAACTTTAATTGTTGGAAATAAATATTGCAGCCTGTAACTGTTGTAAAGTATTTATCTTCCACACGACGAGCTGCAATAAAATGTGCATTAAAACGTAAATAAATCAGAGGAACAATACATTACTACAAACGAGCATGTGAAAAGACACAGAATTGATAGAAATTGAAAGTCGGCGTATGCAATTACAGTCTGTATGGACTATTGGTAAAACTTATTAGGTCTGTATCTGTGGTCATTAAATACTTGACGCTAGCGGACACAATTGTTTTTTGTTTATCGTGTTTTTTTATGCGTGAAATGCAAACAAGCACCGGATACATTATGACGCACATCAAAATATGTTGAAAACTGTGAGTTTAGAAACGAGCAAGAGGGAAGGGCATTGGTATCGGAATATCGGCATTGGTATCGGAGTATCTGCATTGGTATTGGTATCGGTACTGGAAAACATGGTATCGCATTAAAAATAAATCCAGTCAGTCTCATCACAAAGAGGTTTTCCTTTACTTTTTTCATTACAACACTTTTGAAAAGCACAATATGTCAATTTTTTTAAAAACCAAATTCATTGTAAGCCAAGAAGTTGTTATACACCAAAAATTTTTCCAGTGAGATCACTTCCAATAAGTTTAGACACAGAACTACTTATAATTCAATAACAATAACATAACTGTACTCGGAATTTACAAAAAATAAATGTTTTGTGCGAAAGAATTTTTTTCACGAAAGTATTACATTTCAAATGCTTATTTTTAATAATCACAATACTCCTAATTGAGAATCGAAAATGAGGAACGGAACTTGGAATCAGGGAAAAATACATACTCGACCCATTCCTAGTATTTTGGCTCAATTAAATTTTATTTTATATTTTAACTTAAATTTTTGGGATAGGATGTGTATTAACTTGCATTTCAGTGTTACTTCAGTTTTATCACAACTCACCACATGATCATGCCTCTACAGATAAGGTTACATAACAGCTCAACACTGACGCTAGTAGGGTAATGACTAGTAACTTACGCATGTGATGGATAAATGGGTTGTGGAGGAAGGTGCGTGTGCTCTGCCACTCTAAGAGGCGGTGGCTTGATCAGCACCTGCGTCTGAGGTATGACAGGAGCTGCCNGTTGTTATACACCAAAAATTTTTCCAGTGAGATCACTTCCAATAAGTTTAGACACAGAACTACTTATAATTCAATACCAATAACATAACTGTACTCGGAATTTACAAAAAATAAATGTTTTGTGCGAAAGAATTTTTTTCACGAAAGTATTACATTTCAAATGCTTATTTTTAATAATCACAATACTCCTAATTGAGAATCGAAAATGAGGAACGGAACTTGGAATCAGGGAAAAATACATACTCGACCCATTCCTAGTATTTTGGCTCAATTAAATTTTATTTTATATTTTAACTTAAATTTTTGTGATAGGAGGTGTATTAACTTGCATTTCAGTGTTCCTTCAGTTTTATCACAACTCACCACATGATCATGCCTCTACAGATAAGGTTACATAACAGCTCAACACTAACGCTAGTAGGGTAATGACTAGTAACTTACGCATGTGATGGATAAATGGGCTGTGGAGGGAGGTGCGTGTGCTCTGCCACTCTAAGAGGCGGTGGCTTGATCAGCACCTGCGTCTGAGGTATGACAGGAGCTGCCTGGACAGATGACGTCCCACTTCCTGAAACTGCAACAAGACAGATCTGCTTCCACTACTCAGTCCCATAACCACACTACTGGCCCGTGCATACCACAAACTGTTTAAGGGCTTAACAATAAATGACACAAAAATTGCAGTAAAGCAATACAAATGCCAATATGACTAATACAAGGGATGTGAGTTGAGGAGTAGGCTGAGGGCAGAGTTAGTTTCAAGCTATAGTAAAAATCAAATGAGAAAAAAAAATCTTCATGTAGCTTAAGGGAGGAACGTAGGGGATATAGTGTACAGAAGGGCTCTTCCAAATGTTCGCTGCTGGAGGAAGGCAAACAACATGACACTGCTGGCGCTATACAGACCACTCTGATAATACTCTCCAGTACCGGGCTGTCAAATACTGCAAACGTGACTTAGGTTTTTTTTTACAGGTATAAGCAAGCATGCAGTAGCTCCCATGTAACTGTACTAGGCCACTGCCACTGCTGAACTAAAATACCCTACCCCTTTGTGCAGTAGCAATGGACTCTCCAGACTCATCTGATGCATTTTGGTCATCTGCTCAGTTTTTTTCAAATTTGGATTTCACTACACTAACGTGAGTGTCATTCTGGAAAAATGATACTATTTACTATTGTGTTGAATGAACTGTTCATGCAAGCGCATCATAAAGTTACATTAATCACAAAGTCTTACATTCTAAAAGATGCAGTCATCATGTAAAATGCACTGCACAGCAGCCGCATGCTCTGCCAGGTCTAACCTCTAACAAAGTCACGGAGTATGTGACAGTAGTCTGCTAAGGCACAGTGCCCTTATTTCCAGCTCCATTCCAAATAACAAAAATGTTATCAAGATTATCATCGCTCAAAAAAAACTGGGACCGCATCATAATGAGTATGGGCTATTCGGATGCTCAACTCAACTTGGACATGGCTGGTGAAGCCTTAGTTATAAGTAATTCTTTCATCAGGATCTGTTTATAGTTCAGCAGCTGGCCGTGATCTATAGATACAATCTGCTATTCTTCTTGCGAATGCCATCATGACTGCTTTTCCCGTTAATTGTCGTGGGTAGAGTCTTTGTCGTGGGTAGAAGTGTCACAGATGATCTGATATTTGAAGAGTGATGTTGAGCGAGTTTTTTTCTCTCACTCCTATTTGTTCTGCTTTTCTGTGAACAGTCAGCAGCAGGATGTTGAGGAAAACCTTGAGAAAGCTCTTTCTACACCCGTGACAGGTTATAAATACGTAACTTCAGGTGATCTTGGCCACTTTTTTTGTCTTCTGCTCTCTCTTCAAATGAGAAGATGTCAGCAAGAGGGCAAGTTCTGTCTAGGCAGACAGCAGGGAGATGTCTATTACCATGTAGATAAGTAACTTTTTCCATTCTGTTATGTACGTAGAGTTAATTGGTAGGCGTTCTGAGGCCAGCACAACCTTTAGTGTTCCTTACTTGTTCAGGTACTGCAACTAATTAAGTTCAGGCTCCAGATTTTGTTAAATGGGAACTGTATGCTATTCTAAATTAATTTCTCAGTAAAAGTTTGAGTATTTATTGCTAAAACTTGTTTATTTACTGTGTGGCAGCTTGACGATTCTACTTTGAGTTTAACATTTGTTGAATCCCCAGCCATGACTATCTTCCCTCTTTGGTAATCTTGGTATGTCATTAAAAATGTATACAGAGACTTTTCTGAATTGTAAACAAACTGGACCATAATTGTTAATATTCTTTAGTGTGTATTAAATTGAGCAGTGAACCAAACATTTAATCTTTTCTTTTTACTTAGGTAATTAGCTACCTACTCATCCTGACGATTTATTATTTTATTATTTTCAATACTTTTATTATATTATATGGAAACTTTTAATGGTAGCCGCATGAAGAACTAATGACAATGATTCGCTCGTCTGCTCTATGCTCTGTCATAATTATTTTTGGTGGTCGGCACGTGTACATGCTTCTGGAGTGGCTTGCTGTTTGTCAACTGTGAAAAACACTTTGTTTATTGGTTGGTGATTTGGTTCATCTCAGCAGCTGACAGCTCAGCCTGAGACTTGCACATCTTCACAATGGTGTCATCATGGAGGTCTTCCTCTTGTTTGTAAAGTACATACTGTTAAGGTGTTTTACATTTCCAAATTTGATTTGGTTTGACTAGTTTTGGTTAATGTGGCTGATACATTTGGATGTTTTTTTTTTCTTATTTCTTTATTGGCACTTGTACGTCAATATAATTAATTGTTTATGACAGTTAATAACTGATTAGTCAGGCCTAGGTGATAATTTGTTTACTGACTTACTAAAACATGTCATAGTTAAATTCTGTGTGTATGAGTGTGTGTGCGTGTGTGCGTGCGTCAATGAGTCAGCTGAAAAGACTATGCGTATTCTGTGCCAGTACTCACGGTTAAATAAACACGTATGAACTGCTGTAAAAGATGTGAGACAGTGCAATGTGAATTCTGCTTTGTTTGTCCTGTCCATGGGTCGTTAAGCGAGGGGAGATGAGCCCCGCATTTAATAGATTTCACCACAAGGGCGGAGGAGTCGATGGACAAGGGGGATGTGACTCCTCCTTGGGTAATGTGGATGATGGGCGAGGAAGCGACAAGAAGGTCGCAGTCCATTATTCTCAGGGTGAACCCCTGGATTTATGGTTGCACCTGGCAGAGGTCATTGGTTCAAGGCCTGCAGAGAAACCCTTGCATTTACATGTATAGGGAAACAAACGGATCATGAATCACGTGTGTCTGAATGTTATTGTATCCGTCGTTTAAGCACAAAACTCGCACATCTGGTATAAAATGTTGTGGAGTCAAAAATAAAACAAATTAATTCAGTAGACCTATGTTAATTCTAATGGCGAGTGTAATAATAAACTGTGCAGTACACTGAAAAGTTCTCTGTGTAAAAGAGTGGTTTTAAATTTTGAGGTACACCAAGAAAAATAGGGCAACGCGAAAGCATCTTTTGAGGGTAAATTTATTAGTAGAATGAAATAAAGGAGTAGGTATGTGCCATGTAGTTATAGTTGACGATGACGTGAAAACATGTGAACGTTTACAGTATATAAACTGTAGTACATCACCAATTTTATGGTATCCTGTACCACAGTTAGGGACACTGTAGCATGGTTGTGTTTGGTCTTTGCCCATAACTTAGATTTTAGTTAGATTACTCTTTCTTTTAGTTTGTAGATTTTTTGATTATGTTTGTTGGTATATTGAGGTGTTGAAATTTGTTCTTTGGACCACTGACACACTCGTAAGTGTTTAACAAGTTAGAGGAAATTTGTTCATTTTTTGTTTTGTTGTACCATAATTGTCGGGTGTTGTACAACAATTGTTTGCACAAGACTTTAAATTGCTCACAAAATTTAAAAAAATCAACAATATTGCAAGCTGTATTAAAGTTTTGATTTCTGTTAATATGTTTGGAAGCAGGGTTAAAGCTACTCTTTTTATAGTTTTGCAAGTACGCTTTTAAAATTGTGTGCGTTAGGCACGTTTGTTCACTGAAAGTTAGTATTAATAAAGGCACATTACTTTGGTTCCAGAGTGCAAAATACCATGACATGAATAATTAATTACACTGGCCAACAAAACAAAAAAATTTTGTTTGGTGCTGGAAAACGAACGACTGATTTGGGATATTTTTAATGTGCTGATTCCAAAAATGCCATCAGATTTCGTCTATCAGCTCTAGTTTTTGAGATACGGGCTAATTGATATTAGTTCTGATAAAAGGCATAAGTAAAGGAATAAAAATATCTTTTGAGGTCAAAATAGAAATGATGTACCTCCAATTAAAATCAAATTAGCCAGATATATCTGGAATTGCCCATGATTCGACAGACCTGCTTATACCTGCTTCATCCCCACTCGTTAACCCTTGGCCCATGTTACCTTCTGTCTACCTATGCCTTACCCGGCTCAGTATGTTATTGAGCTTTCGTGAGTAAAGTTGTGCTATTATTTTTAGTTGATTTGTACCGTTCTTTAGTATTAAAACACTGAACTAAAACCATGGCATCCACAAGCAGACGTAGCTGTGTAAATCATCCAAACGTGTTTTGTTATGTATGTGGCGAATACATTTTGAAAGAAAGTAGAAAACGTATTTCTCCTTTGTGGAAAAGGCTTATCTGGCATACTTTGGCGTCTATTTGGGAGACCAACATAAATCTTGGGCTCCACATTTTGTATGTAAAACATGTGTTGAACATTTGCGACAGTGGACCATGGGCAAGAGACAGTGCCTAAAGTTTGCCGTACCAATGATTTGGAGGGAACCACGAAACCATCACAATGACTGCTACTTTTGTCTCGTAAATATTAAAGGTATTAATCTGAACAATAGACACAAATGGACATATCCTAACCTAGGTGATTGTAGTGAAGAACAGGGAGAAAAATTCCATCAGGACATAAAACCTATGGTAGATCGATATCAAGGGCGATGGAATAGCCACATGATGGCCGACTACTGTTGGAGTCTTCAGCGAGACTGTCCAAGTAAACTCCATGCTAGAAAGTCGTATAAAAGAAAATTTTTAAGTGATAAGTAATGAATGATTGTATAGTTACTTCTAAAATAGAAAACATAGCCTATCTCAAAAACTAGATCTGATAAGACGAAATCTAATGGCTATTTTGGATTCTGCACCCAAAACTTACCCAGGAAAAGTTGAAAAATCGTTGGCACCAAAATGGCTGTTGGCCAGTGTTATTAATGTTTGTTCAGTTCTTACTGTAAATGGTTCATGGATGTTTCCAATTTTTGGTCAAAACCGAATCCATAGTCCATTCATTAAAAATAATGATGAATCTAAAACCTGAATGCAAATCCATGTTGCCAAAAAAATTGGTCATTTTTTATTACAATTGGGATAAACTGGGAACACGACTACAGATAATTCTAGTAGTGAAAAACCCCTTCACTTTTAAACTCCCGGGCACAATCTAAAAAAGTAACAATTTTTGGCATTCTTAACAGGTTTTGCAACGTAAGCAGCCAACTACTATCACCACCCTCGCTCTATAGTTGCAAATGCCGTATGTGCTAGTTGTCAAGAACCTAGCCACAAAGCACAGAAGACAAGTAAAGTCTGCAGTGTTTACGAATACCACACAAATTTTTAGCATGTAATTATTACATACAACAAAAAAAATATTCATGTGTGTTATACATATGTACTATTTGCTTTTGTCAGATCACCAACATTTCTGGTTAGAGATGTTCATTTATACATAAATAACACGTAGGCATGATTATGCCCATGAATGACCGCCATAGCGATTTAGTTTGATATTTATTGAATTGTACGTGAGGTGAATGATAATCTTTTGGCCTTGTTACTAACCAATTTATGAATTGTTCTTGCAACACAAAATTCAGTTACTTTTTTTTTAATAGTAAACAATGTGATCAACACACAAATAGTTTTGTTATCTGCACGTATGTGAAGTAAATGAAAAACTAATTTAAAAATTCTATTATTTTTAGTGAATTATGCATAAAATAATTGTAACAGCACAGTCGAACTCAAAATTTACATTGAAGTTTGGCGACAGCGAAAAGGACATCATGTTCTTTGCAGGTATCATTGCTGTCTTATGTTTACAAGCGCCGTTTTTCTCGTTCCAATAACAATGCGACAAATATAAATTTGTTTCCCGTATCGCAAATATGAAGTCTTAAGTAAAGTATTTAGGAGAAATTAATTTTTTCACAAATATTTATTCATTTTACCTGCTGTGACAAAGTGAAGGTGTAATCTTAATATTTTGGTAAGAGAAAGCTAACTTCAAATTTTTACTCAAATCTTCAAATCCTCGAATCTCATGGATTCAAAGAATTCAACGCATCTTGAATTTGACTGGCCCATCCCTACTACTACGCAGTTCGGCTGTCGTGGGAAAGTGGTTGCAACGGGGTACCCATGGTATCCAAAGTAATTCTGTACTACGCCATGCCCTTATTTAGTTAGGTTTATGACACCCTGTTGCAAGGAGTGGGGATAGAGCACTCCGCAACTTTAGCCGTGAGCGCCTGCTGCCCACTAACAGCATACAACAAGCCGGCGAGGAAGACACTGACTCGAGCGCGGCACATTTCTCCCACACCGGGAAGCACCCATAACCATATTTCTCCTTTTTTAACTTCAATTTTCGACTAACTTCTATCTACTAAATTATTTCCTCCGGTGTGGGTCACTAGGGTACAAGGTGGGAACTGACGTCCCTCTTTTCTTCGTAATTTTCTCGCGATGCAAATTCTTAATGACATGCATAATTAATTCACTCTGCAGCGCTGTTCTGTGCTTCAATCAGCTCGTTAAGCTGACTTTTTGTGACTGATTTAATTAAAGAATGTGAACTGTTTTTAACTTGAAATAAAATACGGAAGAAATCATCCAACAGTTGAATTCTCTTCTTTTATTTTAAAATGGTTCTTTTATTAAAGTCTGATGTCTCTAGCGAGTGAGAAAAACCGAGCTGTGATTTCCAGTCGACAAAAAATCGGAGGTCTGCGACATTAAAATGTTTTTAAAGAATTATTTACAGTAATACATTTTTTAAAAATTCCAATTTATATTATGTATATTAGCTAAATTTTATTCACAGATAATCTACAGCTCTAATTATACTCAAAATGAAGTCTATTAAGGTCGAAAGTTGTATTTTATTGAAGTACATGTCAGAACCCTCCTCTACTGAAATCCCACATGTATGGAAATTTTTCGACAGTCCCCTAAAAAACGGTAGATAGGGAGTCCACTGTATTTTGGCGAACCAGACGAGAGCTGGATAAACTGAAGAGTTCATCTTTTGAAGTTGCTGTTCAGTAGTGTCCAGAAACGAGTTTCTGCATTGCAGTTGGTGGCGAAATATGGCAACGACAACTGTCATTAGGTGAACTCAAATGTACTTAATTCTGTTGCTTTAATTAATTTTTAAAGTATTGGATTCTAGGATATTTATGTTTATATCTGTTTGACTGGCTACAAATGGCCATTGTGTGTAGAACTTTGTAATTAGCCCTGGAAATTGGGGCCTTAAAAAAATTAATTTTGTAAGGCAAGTTACGCTTGCAGATTTCGGACCTTGGTAAGAGACGTTTTGCCAGTGCAGTAATGTAGCAAAATATCAGGAGAGTGCTCGGCATTTAATGTGGTGTAAAAGTGATGCCATGAGGAGGGGGAGGGCATTGCACACATATACACAGTTGACTATTGTGCTAAAACGCATGTACCAATAAACCGTATCCACAGTTAATTTTCAGTGGTCCCGGCAAAACACCCAAATAAATAATGATAAAGCTACCTAATTTTATCGGATGCTGCGTCTATCAAAGGATATTTCGGTCTCGTCACCTAAGATTTCCCGCAAAGATAGTTTTTAAGATGGATGTTTATGCAAAGTCTAGTAACTGGCTGTGAAATACGCCACGTGCACCGCGTAGTCTTCCCAACACGTCTCTGGCGTGGTGGAAGTCTGGCTTGCTGCCATCCCTTGCACGCCTGAAGAGAGGTGAAGTGGTTACCTAGCAACCAGCATAGCGACCTACCGTACTCTATATAACACCTCTTTCTGTCTCTCAGTCATACACCTTTTTTCCTCCCCTTATGTGTCCTAGAGAAGGGAAGCTGGTGTCTAGCAAAAAAAAAAAAAAAAAAAAGCACAGCTTCCCTCTCTCAGCTGCCTGCACTTGCCTTCAAACGCCAGCCACAGAATAGTCGCACCTATCATCACTTTTATTTAAAAGCAAATGGTTTTGCATGAGAATGTTACGCAATACATTTTAACGAGGAATTATTATTGGCAAAGATGTTTCCTTATCTGGTAAAAATGGTGTTTAATTGTATCTGGCATAAAATCAACACAATTTTAAAACTAAATATTAATTTAACTCAATGGACAGCATCTTTATGAATAAAATTATATTCCTAGAAGTATTCTCTACACCTCCTTGTGGCCAAAAATTGTTTGAATATTGAGTGATTTGTATTGCTGCGCGTAAAATTTATTTTCAATAACTTCCTGTTGGGAAATCGGAGAATTTAAATTAATTTATTTCAATAGACATGCCTCTCTTGAATAAACTGAAATGCAAGGGCCCATTCGACACCTTTTCTCGTCTAATAATAGGTAAGCACCGAGCTAGAGTGCAGTATAACTCGCAACAAGGAAAAGCAAAGGACATGGTTTTGAGTGATTAATAAAGTAAATAAATAGATTATAAAACCCATTATTTATTCACTTCTATATCAAATTACAAGTTTTTTTGCAGTGAAAAATAATTAAATACTTTAAGACAGACATTAGCCACGTGCCCAAGGTGTAGCAACATGGAAGGGTAATCCTCCCACCACTTTCCCTTCTCCCTATGACCGCGATAAACACACTGCTCGATCGATAATCTCTCCAAGCGCTCTCAGCTGATCAAGCGTGCATGAGAGGTTCAAAATTTGACTTGCATTTGGTGACATATTATTTTCATTTTTAGACAGTTTTAGGTCAGTTTGCATTTGGTTTTGGATTACACCAATACAGTAACAATTTTTATAAAAACACCCATTTTTATTGTGTTTATTTGCTAAACTTTATTCACAAAAAATTTACAGCTCTAATTGTACTCAAAATTAAGTCTATTTTATTTATGTACATGTAAGACACCTCACACAATCACACACACACACACACACACTAACACACTAACTCAATCACTCCCACTCTCTCTATGCATTATATTCGGGCAACTGTGACTCAAATTTCCTTCTAATTCCAACGACGCACTTCCAAGTTCCCCTCACTTATACAAACGCTCCATCTGGTCACCTAACAAAGCTAAAACCCAGACTGGTATTTCTTCTTCCGGACTGAGGGAGATGGCAGACGTTTGACAAATTTCAACTTCTGCCTTTGACAGACAGTTACATGGTTCAAGACAAGTTCCATCACTTTCCTCGACAAAGCGAAGCGTGGACTGTCAGGGCCACATCTAGACGGTGTCCCAAACCAATCCTCAAAGACTCATTTCTCAGGGTTGTGACAAGCCCTGTACCATTGTCTCGTACTTGTCTTAGCACCGCTTCCGTCCACCGGACACCCCACAGAGCACATGTGCTGTTTGTTTCAGCATGCCTGCCAGCCCTATTCTTTAGGTGACTACAGCTCCCCCTTATCAACAATTTTGCCCTCAACTCCTCATACAAAAAGTGTCCTTTTTATGCGCATATTGCAACATCTCTGTCCACTTTGTCTTCAATGCAATTTATTACTAATTGTGGCACATTAACTTTTGTCCCTAACAGCTCACGCGCTACTGCCCCTTTTCCTACTAGGCATGTGGCAACTTATGTCTCTACCATCTTGGCCTGTTACTAGGTAGCTCTCTCACCGTTTCTCCTATGCACATATACACACTTGGTTAATGTATGTTCGCAGTACTCACCCCTAACTTCTCACACACGTCTTTGTCCAAGTCTTCTTCTGCCCCAATGGACACTTCACTATCTACTCTTCTATCAACACAATGTCTCTCTCGTGGCAAACTCAGCACCATCATCAGACTCACCTGTTACCGACCTTCTACTGTGTTCACCTTATCATCTGCACCGGTAGTGCACTCCTTAGTCAAACCCATGAATTTCTGCCCTACTGCTGCATTTGCACATCAATCTGCTCCATTCGCGCATCCATCCAATCCAGCCACGCACCCATTTACTCCATCTGTTGGGAATTAATGCAGTCATTTGTGCACACACACACAAAGCAGGTGGTGGGAAAGAATACTGACATGCCATACCTGGCACTTTAGCTGGTTGCTTGATTATCTGTGCAGAGAGAGTGGTAGGCACAGTCACGTGACTCGTCAATGACACTATGTGACTCACTTGGCTCTCTGTGCGCGCAGGCATGGTCAGCTTGGCAGGTCCTGCTGTTAAACAATCAACATCAACTGTAAAAGCATAGCAGTCACCATTTAACAATGTGAAATGAACACAGAAAAACAGATTTGATAACAGCTCCACCATGAACCCTGTACGTAAAAGGAAATAAGGGTGTGCCAACAGTATTGCAGTTATTGCACAAGCATTTAATCAAAACTGAGCAAATAAGCTGTTCAAAATGAATAAATCACACACCAAAAACTAATTCAAAATAAATAATTTCAAACATTTGCAGGCAATATTTAGCTTTCTGCCTACCATTCTATTAGCTGAAGTTAATCTGCATTCACTGTTCTACAAAAACAATTACTGTATCATTTAACTGTTAAATAAAAAAGACCTGCATTGGCTTTGGAAACTTCCTTTGAAATTATAATTATGTTTGTAAGTCTTTCTGTTTTATTCACAAAGTTAATGTTATGTAGGCCGCTTTGCGTAGCGGAATTTGTTGATTGGTTGCTATGGTAACAACGTGTATGTGTAAAATATGATGTAGCCGTCTTGTGATTGTCGCGACGTTTAAAGGTGAGGTTTAAGCATGAAGTTTTTAAGGTTTTTAGCTATCTTGGTTTTCTCATCAGGCAGTCAATGACCTAGTGGTTCATTGGCCTGAGTGATATTTATATTTGTTGGTTAATTGGCCGAGTCCCGTGCATAAACGCAGACTGCTGACAGAGCGAAGATGCGCAACGTTTGAAGAAGAATATTTTAAGACTGCAAGCGCTACCTACGCAGTTCATTTAAAGCCAAGTTTCAGCTACTACTATTGCGTGTGGTATGGTACAGACTTTAGCCACGTACCCAAGGTACGAAAGCCTAGTGAGGGAAGACTAAGGCTCACAGCTAGCGGAACCAGCTACCGAAGATCTCAAGAGTTGCCACAGTAATCAACATTTATTTTAAGTTAAGTATGATGGATTTTTGACACAGACACTGCACCCAAAAATTATTAAGGATTTTCGAGAAATTAATCTGGCTTACGTTATGCCATCTTAGTTTGTCAGATTAGAGTTTCTCAACCTATATGCCTTCTAAGCCCCAGAACTGAGTTCTCATGTTCTCCCAACTGAGTTGGTGTGAGGAAATTATTTATTAATATTAATTTGCATGTGTTTGAAATGATTTAAAGATATGTACTCAAGGTTATGGACACACAAAACTAAGTTAATTTTGAAAACAAGAAAAGAGCTGTAGTATTTACACAGATAGTATATTCTGAAGGTTTCAACCAAAATACAGCAGAACCTCGATTTTACATTCCCCTCAATTAAATTTTCCCCTTAAATACACTTATTTATTTAGGTCCCACCATTGTCCCTATGTTCACAATGTATTAAATTCCTGCAATTCAATAATGTTTCCCTAGAATTACACCTTTTTAAATTCATGTGGTTAACAAGATTGGGAAATTCATACATCGTAGTTTATAGAACACATTAATGCAGATGTTGAGAGTGCAACAACATGCATACAACACGATTTCATTGGAAAGTAAAAGTATCACCCCTGAAAATGTTTACACTAGGAAAAAATTATTTATCAGATGTGCAGCAGGATTATAGACTAAAGGATAACTTAAATTGTGATTTGGTTCTAAATGAAAACTTAAAATTCCACTGGGAAAGTCAAAGAATAAAAAGATTACCAGTTACCATTAGAGACAGTAAAGAAAAAAAATTATATTATTCAAGTTAGTAAATTACTTCACTACAAAAACTGACCCAAATAGAAAACAGTAGGAATGATACACTCGATTCCACGATTTCTCGATACCCACGATTCTTGAAGAATCATATAATTGAGTATCGGAAGTTCAAGAATCGAAGCAACAAAAACCAATTACTACAAATACATAACCTTATCACCTCCAAAAAATTGTTTAAAATTACTTTATTTATGCCAGTAAATGAATCACTCTTGAAAAATTATTTTGTGTGTGAAAATATGAGATGCGGAAATAATCTGAAAATAAAACTGTACTCGCCGTGTTCAAATTTACCATTTAGTATATTAGTATTTAGTAGCTTCAGTTCGGTCGTGATTTGGTAGTTTTGTTTTTAGCAAGTTTCGTTACATTCTAAAAACTAGCAGTGTGCGGAATCCTGACTTCTGGAAAAATTTTGGGAATTCATAACGATTTCCTCGTCTGGCGGGAAATAATTTTTTCCGGATATTTTCAGGAAAAATTTATGTTCACGTCTGTATGTGTTGTTCCAACTAAAATACAAGTCGGGTTTCGTGCGAGAAGCTTTGTATCAACTTTTTACGTATGTGATTATGATTTGATAAATTAATTCCTCAGTTTATTCACAGATTTCAACGATCGCACTGTGGTTTTAGATACACTTAAACAAGCAATTTTGTCAGAGTTTCACGAAAACAGGAATTATTACAGATATTCATGAATAAACCTAATTTCTCAATATTTTGAGTTATTTTGCAGTTAGCAAAAATTTCTAGGCCCTAGACATTACAAACACACCTATTTTCCAAATGTGAAACATGCTGTAGGTGTTAGGAATACGTTAAAACAGTATCATGTCCGTCAAAACTGTTTAGTTTGTATAAAATGATTTATCAAATAGTAAGTACAGTGGACTCACGTTTGGAAAACTCATGTACCGATAAACTGTATCCATAGTTAATTTTCAGTGGCCCCGGCAAATGTCTTATATAAACAGTGATAAAGCTAACCGGTTGTATAGTTTATCGGATATTGCGTCAATCAAAATATATTTTGGGCCCGCCACAATCGTTTTGAAGCTGGTTGTTTAGGCAAACGTATAGTAACTGGATGTGAAATACATCACGGGCAATGCCATTTACTGCTCTGTGGAGTGGTGCGTGTCTGTCTTTCTACCTCCCTTACACGTCTGGCGTGAGTGGAAGGGGTTACCCAGCAAGAAGCGTGGCAACCACTCACTCTCACACACACACTCACACACACACACACACACACACACACACACTCTCTCACTCACACTCACACTCACACTCGCACTCACACTCAAACACCTTTCTTCCACCTCTTACATGCCATTGAGAGGGGTAGCCGTTGTTTAGCAAACCATCCTCTCTCTCTGCCGCTACCCTGTAACACCTGGCCACTGTGCAATTAAAACTCGCCTGGTGATCGTAGAAATTTTATGAAGAATTTCCATCACTCAAAATAGTTGCACCTATAATCATTTGTGTGTCAAAACAAATGGTTTCGCCTGAAAATGTTATGCAATGCATTTTAACGAGGAATTATTATTTGCAAAGATATTTTGTTTTGTGATTGAAAGTGGTTTTTTCCCCCAAATTGGTGTTTCATTGTATCTAGCGTAAAATCAACATAATTTAAAAATGTAATACTAATTTAACTCAATGGACAGCATCTTCATGAATAAAATATGCCCAGAAGCATATACTTGACCTACCCGTGTCGCCGAAGTGTTTAAACATCGAGCGACTTGTATTACCAAGCGTAAAGTATATTTTCAGTAACTTCCTATGGGGAAATTGGAGGATTTATATTAATTAATTACAATAAACATGCCTATTCAACACCTTTTGTCGTTTAATAATGGATAAGCACTCAGCCCGAGTGCAGTGTAACTCGCAATAGGTTTGAGTGTATGAGAAAATCATAGGACGTGGTTTTGAATAATTAATTATTAAAGAGAGTAAGGAAATAAATTTTCATTGTTTTATTTATCCCCTTTTGTCTCAAATTTGTACGTTTTTTCGCAGTGTAATATAATTAATACTTTAAAAGGTGGACTTTGGCACGCACGTAACATGTCACCAACATGTAGCGGCGTGGAGGGGTATGGTTTCACCCCTTCCGCTGCTTCCCCATTGTTGCCGCGCCTGCTGTGAACAAACTGCCCGAACGATAATCTCTCCGCATGCACACAACTGATTGAGTGCACGCGGGACATTCAAAATTCGCCTTGCATTTGGTGTCATATTATTTTCATTTTCAGAGGGTTTGGAAGTTTTAGGTTGACTAGCATTTGGTGTGTGTCAAATTACAATCAATTATTTACTGCATTTTGAGATGTTATATTCTTTATTTAAACGAGTTGAGGTGAAATTATTTCTAATGTATTATTTACAGTAATAGTAATACTAATACAATAATACCTCTTTTAAAAATTTTCATTTTTATTGTGTTTATTAGCTAAACTTTATTCATAGATAATGTGCAGCTCTAATTATACTCAAAATGAAGTCTAATAAGGTCAGAAATTGTATTTTATTGGTGTTACTTTCAGAACCCTCATCAACTAAAATTCCGCATAAATGGAAATTTTTTGACAGTCCTCTGAAAAACGGTAGATAGGGAGTCGACTGTACTACTTTCCATGACTAACCATCAAGGTAAATAATTTAGGCCAAAATTAGATTCTACAATAAGCGCGTTGATGCAGTTTCATGAAATACATTGTTGTCATCAGCTAGATATTGTGTTTATCGTGTTCTAGTGAAGTAAAGTTCATATCATCGCAGACATTTCAATTTTAAAGTCATTTTTTTCATAAGCAAAGCAGTATGCATTAGCTAAAGTTAGTATTATGGGCTTTAAAAAATGTGTGGTTGGACCAATTTTCATGAAAACTTGTATCGAGAGACAAAAATTACTGTGGAAGTATGAGACAGTAAAAATTTGAATGAATTATTTTCTACCATTTAGTTCCACAACACCATTACAATTTTTTTTGTTACTCGTAATGGCATCACCCGCTATTTGCTTGTGCATAGTGTTGTATTCAAATATTGATTTGTGAGGAATGTATCTATGCATTGTAATTCTACTCATAAATGTCATTGACATTCTTCTTATGTCATTTAACAATTGTTTAATGCATATTTTATTCTATATAAAGGAGTAAATACACCACATTAGTTTTATCTAAATAGATGCTAATAAATGCTACAAACATATTTTGTAACTATGAATCACTATATCCTCCACAATCTGAGAGTTTACATGAAAACGCAATTTTTATAATCATTTAAACAGTTTATTGTAGTTAATTTCAGTAAATCTGGACATTATATACCCTGTTTTATTATGTATGTATATCAGCAATATTCACATCACTTTCTTAAAGGATGCATTTTGTAATTATGGAAAAATAAACCAATAAAGTAAAAATGTAACATTAGCATGCACATCTAGTTAGCACCTTATCTAGACTATGTATTGTCCACCACTTTGTGGTGTTACATTTGAGGTTTTATATGTTACGAGGTTAATATTTTGGTGAATTGTGCAAAAATTCAATATGCAGAGCTGCCAACTTTCAAAATGGGAAATAGTACAATTCCCAATAAAAAATTATACAATTTTATATAATTAATTTGTACATAAAACATCAGGGGGAAAATTTTCAAACATATTATCCAGAAAGGAATATTACTAGATAATCGTACCTTTGTTTTGAATGTTTCTGTACGAGTGGCTACCGATGTTAGGTGAATATTTCATACTCACTTCTGTAAAGCCACATGGTGGCAGATTTAGCTTTCTTTAAAAAATTTACATAAAATTCTTGTTCGTAACACATTTTATCAGTAGATTTTGCTAACAATATATTATTCAGTACATTGTCAGACATTGATGCTCTGAATGTTGTTCTAGTTTTCCTGCCACTGCTAAACACCCTTTCACGCTCAGCATTGCTGTGTGGTATCGCCAGTAATGAAAGTATTGCATGCACAACTCCATCACACTTCAGACCACCATTAGTACCTACACACTATTGTTCCAATGGACGACCAAGCATTATCTATTCTCTGCATAGGTTCCAGTGGAATGTCACTGTCCACGAGCAAAACACAGAACTGTTCTCAAAGTAAATCAAGTGCTTCTTCAGGGATTTCCTTATCCTTAATGAGAAAAAATGCTGGGGACCTGTCCACAAAATATTTAAGAGATGAAAATATGCACTCCCAATGTTCTTTACATTGGGAACCTCTGCAAGCTTCAGAATTTCATTTCCTAAAGGAAACTTCAAAACAATGAAGTCACAAGACAGTCTGAAAAAATTTCTCACTGAAGTGTAAAACATAGCTTTGTCGGATTGAATCCACTATTCTGGAAGCATTGAAACGTTGTTGATCGAGAAGTAGACTGAAGACTAAACAACCTTATAAGTACTTGATATCAAGTACTGGTGTTATATAGGATAGATATATTAAGTATAAACTCTTATATACAAATAACCCCTTACTTTTTCCACTATTCTGGAAGCATTGAAACGTTGTTGATCGAGAAGTAGACTGAAGACTAAACAACCTTATAAGTACTTGATATCAAGTACTGGTGTTGTCTTAATAGCAGACTGCTTTACAAATTTGACAAGCAATTCTTTTAACATATCAGTCAACAATTTCCTAACAATATGAATGTGTGGTACGATTGTAAAATGACATTGGTCTTGTCAAACACCGGTATCACACTTAGCAAAAAAAAATAGCAAATTGCTTTGTTCAAGTCTGCAGTGAGAAACATGAAAACCTTTTCATCACGTNATAGCAAATTGCTTTGTTCAAGTCTGCAGTGAGAAACATGAAAACCTTTTCATCACGTGATAAAATCTTAACAGTTTTCTCCAATTTTGAATTACATAACTTTTTGGCCATTTCGCTAGCATTGCAGTCATGTGAAAAAAAGTTATTTTGGAAAAATTTTCGCTTTTACATGATAGGGTTACATTNATTTCGCTAGCATTGCAGTCATGTGAAAAAAAGTTATTTTGGAAAAATTTTCGCTTTTACATGATAGGGTTACATTTTTGTCTAAGTCTTGGGTAATTTTGTTAAAGCTTGTAGAATCTCACAAAAATACTTGAGCTTTGGTGTATTAGTGTTAACAGATGAAGATGTGGCACTCGTGTTACCAGATGAAGTTTTACTACATTTACTAGGCAATTTCTTTGTGATTTTGTACAACCTTAACGACTCTGCTGGAGATGCCAGCTTGCTATCTACTTCTTCTAGTGGTTGCCACATACCAAAGATCAGCCACTAGACTATCTTTTCAACTGGTGCTTTTCTCTAAATGGTAGTAAATGTCCAAAAANCCACATACCAAAGATCAGCCACTAGACTATCTTTTCAACTGGTGCTTTTCTCTAAATGGTAGTAAATGTCCAAAAATATTCTCGTACATTTACGTGAAGCCCTGCGGAACCTTTTTCTGCTGCTAAGTGTAATAAATGGCATGCAGATCCCAAGACAATAACATTTTCATGACGATGTTTGACTGCAGCTACACCATTTTTATGGCCAATCATAGCCTATGCATTATCAGAACCTAGTGCAATGCAATTCCTAATACGTGTGCAAAAGCTTTCCAATGCGTTAAGCAAAATATGCCCAATATCTTTCCCAGTTACAGCACCTTCCAATGGTACAATTTTAAGAAAATCATTTCTGATTTGTGAATCTTTTGGACTAAATATGTCACTACAACTGGGTATAGCTTTGACTCGTCATTGCTGCCGTCAGTGGCAACTCAAAATGGAGTAGTTTTCAACATACCAGCTAGACAACTTTGACGCTCACCTGCAGCTTCACTGATTATTGTGGTGGTTTTGGTTCACCCACAGCCGTACTTCTTTGCCTTTTTGCTTTTGGGGAACATTTTACTGAATAAAGACCCAGCATGATCTGCCACGGATTCTGCAAGGTTATGTTCGATAATGAAAGACATAAGGTGACACACTGCTCGAGTCACATTATAGTCGTCGCTTTGTGCTGCTAAAAAAGGAACATATCTTAGTTTAACTTTCCTTCATGCGAAGCAGTTCTTTTGTGTTTAATANCCACATACCAAAGATCAGCCACTAGACTATCTTTTCAACTGGTGCTTTTCTCTAAATGGTAGTAAATGTCCAAAAAAATTCTCGTACATTTACGTGAAGCCCTGTGGAACCTTTTTCTGCTGCTAAGTGTAATAAATGGCATGCAGACCCCAAGACAATAACATTTTCATGACGATGTTTGACTGCAGCTACACCATTTTTATGGCCAATCATAGCCTATGCATTATCAGAACCTAGTGCAATATAATTCCTAATACGTGTGCAAAAGCTTTCCAATGTGTTAAGCAAAATATGCCCAATATCTTTCCCAGTTACAGCACCTTCCAATGGTACAATTTTAAGAAAATCATTTCTGATTTGTGAATCTTTTGGACTAAATATGTCACTACAACTGGGTATAGCTTTGACTCGTCATTGCTGCCGTCAGTGGCAACTCAAAATGGAGTAGTTTTCAACATACCAGCTAGACAACTTTGACGCTCACCTGCAGCTTCACTGATTATTGTGGTGGTTTTGGTTCACCCACAGCCGTACTTCTTTGCCTTTTTGCTTTTGGGGAACATTTTACTGAATAAAGACCCAGCATGATCTGCCACGGATACTGCAAGGTTATGTTCAATAATGAAAGACATAAGGTGACACACTGCTCGAGTCACATTATAGTCGTTGCTTTGTGCTGCTAAAAAAGGAACATATCTTAGTTTAACTTTCCTTCATGCGAAGCAGTTCTTTTGTGTTTAATAGTGCCTTTGTGTACTTTTAAATCATTCCTACCACCATGAGAAATGTTTATGTCACATGCACAATACAAACAGAAAGTGTAATTACTTGAGTTTCTTGAACGTGTAACCCTCGGAAACTCTTTGGTGTAACATTCTAAAAATCCTTGATTATCTGGGCAACTGTACTGTACAACAGGGCATGAAATCTTACACTGTACAGGAAAATCGGAAGAGTTGGCAGCTATGAATATGCATGAAGCCAACACTTGCCGGTCATGCAAAATATGGATACTCCTGAGAAGTATATTTAAAAAGTGTCTCATTTAGAAATGCTTGCAGTATCATCCTGTAATTCTGAATAGTTCTGTGTGCACATTTTTTGTAATTCACCAGCCAGCCCTATGGTTTTACTGTTGAGCGTCTGCATATATCACTGGTAAGTTAATACAGTAAACACATTATATTTTGATACTGTTCATGTTACCACAATTTACAACAGTTTTGGTTTCATATGCCATGTGTACAAAACCTAAAAGATTACAAAAATGTCATTGGGAGTTAAATACAAAACTGCTTCCCGCACTTTAACAAATATCATCAGCAGCTTGATTTCATTTTGTTAATATTCTAGTACAGTTTCTTTTAGTGTGGTACAGGTGCTCAATTTCATAAGAAAAAGTGATAACACTGTTTCAAAGTCACTGCTCTGTAAAATTTATAAATTCTAATAAACACTATTGAGTAAAAAATGAATGTTACATACTCTAGTATTAGCTGAAAGTGTACCTTTCTTACAAGTATGACATGCATATAACGGGTGAGTATTTCACATTTTCACATTTTTTGAAGGTGAACTTTTGAAATGTTTTTGCATTATTTTATAAAGGGGAAAAAAATAGTGTTTAACTCTTTTGCATTGAATACACATTTAATGTATTTAAAGCTCCTGCCTACATGGCACTTGAACTGTGTTACAGAGCTTTGGAGAAACCCGTTTATGTTAGAAACACAATTTCAGAAAACTCCAAAAAGGCTTAACAACTTTTTGAAAGCACTGTAGCTCAAAANCCGTTTATGTTAGAAACACAATTTCAGAAAACTCCAAAAAGGCTTAACAACTTTTTGAAAGCACTGTAGCTCAAAATACATGCATCAGATACATACAAAATTACTCAAGTACCCTGCACTGAACCTTCCTACAGACATTCCATCAACAAATAATAGGGTCATTGCTGGAAGTCCCATAAGTACACGCAGTGCGACTGGAAAACTGCACACCAGTTCAGAGCCTTGCGCTTAGAGGCGATGGCACACTTGTTGCGCATGACAGTATCACCCCTATCGCTTCTGCGCTCCTCTGCCTCAAACACGGTTTAAGCACCAGGTAGGTAGGAGTCTTAATGAAACTGTGAAAGTTGTAGTTGGCTAATCTCTCATTATGAATCGTCTTTCAAGTAACATTGTGACACAATGATACAGCATGTTGTTCAGACATATTATGATTTACAAAACAAAAATCCCAATTTAAATTAACATTCTGCTGCAATTATGCTATTATGTGTGATACCTCTAAAAACTATTGACCGGCAGTGTGTTCACGGCTGGTGAGACGGAGAAGGGGAAACTTTAGATACGGGAGGAGTGAAACATTATACCCCTCCACTTCCAAACCAGTTGGCACACAGAGGGAGGGCGTAATGACTTCACACTGGTCACACTAGTGTTGATAGAAGGGAACTGTTTTGAAAGATGAATAAAAATGATAAAAAATTTTACGATCGTAGTAGGAGGTGGAGAGGGGGAGAGGGGGGGAAAGATGGGGAAAAGAGGGGGAAAGAGAGTGAAAGAGGGGGAAAGAGGGGAAAGGAGGTAAAGAGGGGGAAAGAGGGGAAGAGAGAGAGAGAGAGAGAGAGAGATAATGACACCACGCTGGTTGCGAGGTAACCGCTTCCCCTTTCGTCAGGCGTGTAAGGGGAGGGATCATGCCAGATTCTCATCGCACCGCCATGAGCCGATTAACGGCACTGTGCGTGATGTATTTTAGATCCAGTTATTAAACGTTTGCATAAGCAATTAGTTTAAAAAGATTGCTGTCGAAAATCTTAGGTGATGGAACCGAAAGATATTTTGATCCTTGAAATATCAGAAAAACGAGAAAAGTGAGTAGCTATATCATTATTTATAAAGGAATTTTGCAGAGACCACTGAAAATTAACTGTGGATACGATTTTTTGAAACACACATTTTCCATACATTGAGAGTCTATTACCAGGTAAATAAAAGAAACTATTCAAATACTGTACAAAAAAACTGTGCATAACAATTTTGTAGGTGAAGCTGACACATGCCAAAGCTATATTACAAACTACTAAAGTTAAACACTTTTAAGAAGTTTCCTTTTAAAAAATTTTCCCATTTAGTAAGATCTGGTTAACCAGCCTAAATTTTTCCGGCACTTTCGAAACATCTTATGATAGTTTCACTGTATTTTCAAATTAATTATTTTTCGAATACCTGTGTTTTAAGAACTGTAAGTAACTTTGAACAAAATTCACACTAGGGCCAACAACAGTACACGTAAACAATACCATGTCAATTTACAACGGTAGACGAAAAATTATACCTATTACAAAATAATAATTAGTGCCAATATTTCGTAACAACAATTTTTTCGGAGTGCACTAACATTAAATTTAATCTGAATACAGGAAAAAAAATATCAATAGAGAACAGCAATGTTATAAAGAACTACCAGTTCCACAAGTAAATANTAATCTGAATACAGGAAAAAAAATATCAATAGAGAACAGCAATGTTATAAAGAACTACCAGTTCCACAAGTAAATAGTGAGTTCAAACATAATGTACCAGTAGAATATGAAACAGTACTGCCAACAATTATGGTGGAAGGATGACCAACCTTCTTTGGTGTCCGCTGCACACAGAGTCACGGTTGAAGCCATTGCACTGACAGATGCAGACCTGGAGCCTTCTGCAGCCACACGTGTCGCGGAATTCTCCAAAGAGCTTCGAGCGTCATGGACCACAACAGCTGGTGTTACTGGCATGACTGGCCACAAACAATTGTTCGCTCATTGGTAATTTTCAAGATGCTCAAGAGGTGTGTACACTTTACATGCGCATGCTACAACTATTGGACCACTAGCTCCAAGACTGCAAATAACCCTCTCAATTTATCAGTGTTCATTGCTTGTGTCTCGCAAAAAGTGAAACGAAAGAGATTAGGAAAACATGTGTTGCCCGGACGCTCAAAACTATCAAATGCCGAGTAGTAGAGCAAACCAAATTTTTTAACCCGTTTTGCTTTTGAATGGTTTTAGGGTAGTTGATTTAGCAAGTAAATGTTTTCCGGATGATTAGCACATACATATTTTCTGTAAAATTAGTAAGGCATGTTTTTGGAGAAGAAATAATATTAACTATCCTGATTTCCAGGCAATCTTAATTCATCCGTCAACCCTTGCCTTTTCATCACAACCAGTTTAGTTCTCTGGGGGTATTAAAAGTTTGAAGTCTTCTCTTTTAGATGGTCCAGATGAAATACAGAATTTTAAGGTAAAAGTTATTCAGCTGCTTTTGTTCCTATTAGTGACGCATATATTTCTTTCAGAATATAATCAGACCTGTATCCATCAATATGGGAAAAAGCTACAATCATATCACTTCATAAAAAGGCAGCACACCATCAATAAATAACTATAGACCAATTTCCTTATAGTGTTCTTTCTCCCAAGTCTTCAAAAAAATTATCTAAAAAATTTATAGCGAAGGAAGAAAAAAAAAAAAAAAAGGAACACTACTGTATAACTAATTTCACAGACTTTGTTCTATCTATCAAGAATTCTTCACCAGAGGTCAAGTCAATGCTTTTTTTCTTTGATCTAAGGCATTCGTAACTGTCAATCACAATATATTTTCTTACAGAAATAAGATTTTTAGGATTCAACATCAACTACAAGAAACTACTACAAAATTACCTCTCAAACATGAAATTTGCAGTATGTATTCATGACTAGAGAGGTTTGAGTACTTGAAAATCGAGCTCGAACCAAATACATGTTTTCAGCTCAAGCTCAGTTTGAAATATATTTCAGACTCAAAAAATTTGAGCTTCTATATCAACAGGTTATTGACTGGTGACCAACAAGACATGGGCCATGTATGAAAATATGAACTCGTGGTGAAAACTTGCTTAAAGCTGGGTCTATGGAATATTGTCTTTGTACCATAGACCCAGCTCTAACAAATTTTCACCATCTGGGTACTCTTCCACTACCACCCTCTCATTCCCTTGAACAGTTCAGTTCATCTCATTCATACTGATTAACTTCTCAGACAGAGCTTTTGCCAGTTCCCTCCCAATAATAGCAACACCACGCCTGCAGAACAGAAAACCATCAAAGCCCTCCAGGATAACAGGGACATAATCGTATTACCGTTATCCACCAACAGACTCCTGCCAGAAGACCCTACAGTCAAATTCTGTGACCACATCAAACAGTTTTTTTGCATTTCAACGCCTCCTCCAGGGCCTTTCTCACAAATATATCCAACTTCTAACCCCAGTAAAATCCACCACACCTGTCCTATACTTCCTCCTGAAAATCCACAAACAACGGCCACCTCCAGGAAGCCCCTCTGTATCTGGATGCAGCAGCCCTTTGTAAAGTATCTCTGCACTTGCGGATGCTCACCTTCAACCTTGGGTACAGACGCTCCCATCGTACACAAAGACACCGGCGACTTCTTGGAATGCCTGAAAAATCTGGACACCATCCCTAAAGATGATTACCTAGCTACTACAGATGTCACTTCACTTTACACCAATATTCCTCACTCATCAGGACTGATTGCAATAAAACTCTACCTCAACCAAAAACCTCCAATAGCAAACCTTCCACATCATTTCTGGTCGAACTGGCAAGACTCAAACTAAAGGCACAGCCATAGGCATCCACATAGCCCCCTCTTAAGCCAATCTGTTCANGGTCGAACTGGCAAGACTCAAACTAAAGGCACAGCCATAGGCATCCACATAGCCCCCTCTTAAGCCAATCTGTTCAAGACTCAAACTAAAGGCACAGCCATAGGCATCCACATAGCCCCCTCTTAAGCCAATCTGTTCATGGGTGAATANTCAAGACTCAAACTAAAGGCACAGCCATAGGCATCCACATAGCCCCCTCTTAAGCCAATCTGTTCATGGGTGAATAAGAGCAAAACTCTTTGAGCCACCAGCAACTCAGCCACTCTACTGGATGCATTTTATAGACATCACCATCATGATCTGGGATTCAAGTGAGGACAATCTTATCCACTTTCTCAACAACCTCAACTCGCACAGCCTGCTTAACTTCACCCGAACCTACTCCAAATGTGGAACTAGCCCTTCACAATGGCAAAATTGAAACTGTTGTTCACATTAAAACCCACCAACAACCTTCAATACCTAAAATTTTGATAGCTATCAACCTTTGCATGCCACAAAAATCTTTGCAATTGAGTCCTGCCACCAGAGCTAACAGGTTACCCCAAATCCCTTGTTTACAAACAGTTTAAACCTGCCACCTCACCCACAGCTCCTCAAACGAAGATCAACTCAGATATCCCTTTGATTGTCCCTTACCACGAGGGCATTAAAAAAACTTGGAATCATTCTCAACTGTGGACAAAAAATTCCTGCCTCACCACTTACCTCAAAACTTGTTCTCCAAAGCACCCAGATTGGTGTTCAAATGACCCAACATTTGAAACAAACTGGTGCACCCCAAATTGCCACTCAATTCCACAGTCAGTAATATCACCACCCCAGGAGGTCTCATCCTTGCAATAATCCACTTGTAGCTCTTGTGCTATGTACCCATCTTTCACCTCCTTCAACAGCAGACTCACCAATCAAAATTATCCTATCCAGCTACACCTGTGGAACAGAAAATCTCATCTACCAGTTCACAGCAATGCAGAGTACATTGGCCATACTACCGACACACTCAGACAAAGAATGCATGGCAATAGAGCGGACACCAAACAAGCCATAGCTGAGGTAAATGTAAATGTACAGGAGAAGCTAGTTGCAGCACATGCAGCATCTCACAACCAGAACTTTGACTCCTGTTACACCACCAGAGTGATGAGGGGCCTACCTACCTCCTTCTTATAATAGTTCAAAACTGTGCAACTATGGGAACAGGCCCACCAATACATTGCCAAATCCAGACACACACCTGGCTTAAACATAAGATGACTCCCTCCGCCATATTTCAAATTTCCCACCTCACACTAGTTTGCCTCCTGGCTGCTACGTTCACTGTTTGCCATCCACCGCTCACCAGACTGCAGTGTGCTACCTGATAATGCTGACCTAGCCAGCGAAACATCGTGACCATGCAGCCTCGTGAGAAATGTGTTTTTCCGACTTTTGTGTGTGCGTCTTTATCCACGAGTACCCTATTATGAGTACTTGTGCATTCTGTCTCCTTTTCATAATGGAATCACGTAAAATTTAATTAATTACATTTCCTAGAGAAAAATGTACAAATAAACTTTAAATATGTTACAGTTTCTAAATAATTTTTTGACATGTGAATAATCTTATTATAATCCATTCACGGTATCTTCGATACTTTTGAAAAGAACCTTTGAAAAATCACCCTAGGAGTTACATGTTGAATTGGTTATAAAAAAATTGTATATGTAAAAAGGTTTTGTCTAGCTTTTAGCACTGAAGCACTATATAAATTGGTTGTTTTAAGTTTTAAGTATATTTTTT
>NQII01003458.1:14259-93457 GCA_002778355.1 Clitarchus hookeri | reverse complement strand
AATTATATAATTAACAGTTCCGATATATACTTCAATCTACCTTTTTGTATGTATTACAATATTTTGCTAAATTGTTTAGCATTTTTTAGAAATTTGGAGAATTTTATTAAAGTATATGTCAGTTAAGATTTGCATGGCATTGTTTCTCTTCAAAAATAAATTTTGGTAATTCCCACATGGACACTGTTAACAAAATATTTGACAGGTGTCACATGGCAATGTTTTGTATACATACTGCGGAATGATACATAATCGGCTCCCTGAAAGTAGATCTTTAGCAGGGCTTCAGAAAATCTTGAAGTTACCGTGAATACATTACACATCAAATTCCCACTATAAGATTTGTCTACATTAATCCCTTGTACACGCAAAAAGAGTGTAGGGTTCTGTAATTTGGAACAACTTGACTACCACTGTGATTAATAAATTTGGAAGAAAGGATGCAGAAGTGGAAAGCAAGACTCAATTTTCACGTATGCTTTGGAAAAATTATTCTAAAAAACTTCCACTAGGGAACATTTCAATGAATTTTAACTAAAAAATTAAATAAAAACACTAAAAATATTAAATAAGAGGCTCTGTTTATAAATTACACAGCACCAGAATGCTTAAGACTGCTCCAAAATTTTCCCCAATTCAGGTCTGCAAGTTTCCTCTGGCACACATTCTAAAGATATATTATTTCCTTCGACAAAATAAATAATATGTAGAGATCAGTAACTACAGTGTACTCACTAACTACCATTTTTCAGGGGACTGTCAAGAAATCTCCATACATGCAGAATTTCAGTACATGATGGTTTTGACGTACATCAATAAAATACAACTTCTGACCTTATTAGACGTCATGGTGAGTATAATGAAAGATGTACATTATCTGTGAATAAAGATTAACTAATAAAACCATAAAAATGGGAGTTTAAAAAAAGTATTACTGTATTATTAGTAGTGTAAATAATACATGAAAAAAACATTTCACCTGAACTCATATAAATAAAATAATATAAGATCACAAAATACTATATGTAATTGATTGTAATCTGACACTGAATGCAAGCCAACCCAAAACTTTGAAACCCTCTGGGAATGAAAATAATCAGACACCGAATGCAAGCCAAATTTTGAATGCCCCAAGCTCACTAAATCAGCTGAGAGTGCACAAGAGTGGTTATCGATCGAGCAGTGTGTTCATGGCAGGCGTGGAGAAGGTGTAGCTTCAGTGGGGGGAGGGGAACAACCTACCTCTCCCCTACCAAACCAGTCAGAAGCCAGAGAGAGGAAGCAGGACGTCACGCTGGTTCCTAGGCAACTATCTCCCTCCCTGCCAGCCAAGTAAGGAGAGGACACGAGCTCTTCCAACTAACACCGAGGACAGCCGAAGCTTACACAATCCTAGCTGCATTATCTACATCATTATCAATCTACATTTGCGCTGTCCCTGCCATACTCCCGTGGAAAANAAGCTTACACAATCCTAGCTGCATTATCTACATCATTATCAATCTACATTTGCGCTGTCCCTGCCATACTCCCGTGGAAAATGTGTAAAAGTAATTAACATTACACTTAAAAATGTGTGGTTTGAGGCAGAGATGAATTTAATAAAGCAATTAAAATTTATTTCTTTTAAGTCGTCCATAATTAATCATTCAAAACCACGCCCTCTGATTTACCAGCACACTTACGCCTGATGTGAAAAGAAGCGTGTCTATTGAAATTAATTAATATAAATGCTCCGATCTCCCCGCAAGAAGTTACTGAAAATGAACTTTACGCTTTGTAATACCAGTAGCTGGATTTTCAAACAATTTTTGTCGACAAGGGGAGGTTAAGTATACGGTTCTGGGCACATAATTTTATTCTTGAGGATGTTGTCTATTGATTTAAATTACCGTTTTGTTTTAAAAATCACGTTGAATTTACGTCAGATACGATTGCCAACATTGCTGGGAAAAAAGACTAACAACAAAAGAAAACATCTTTCCAAAAAGTCAGTCATAATTCCTCGTGAAAATGTATTGCGTAACATTTTTCAGAGGAAACCGTTTCCTTTGGAATACGAGTGACATTAGGTTCAACTATTTTGAGCAGCATGTAATCTTGATAAAATTTCTATGTTAGCCAGTATGTAAAGGTGTGAAAACAAGCACACGGCCGAGAGAGAGGACACAACTTCCCCTCTCGGTTGCTTGTTAATTAAGGGAGAAAGGTGCATGGCTGAGAGAGATGGAAAGAGAAGAGAGAGAGAAAGATGATGCACTGGTTGTTGAAGGTAACATCTTCCCGCCACATCAGGCATGTAATGGGAGGTCGCATGCCAGTTCGTCAGCTGAACTTGATAGTGCCGTGCCGCAATGGTGATAAACGGCGGCACATTTAACGTATTTCACATTCAATTAGATGTTTGCAAAAACAACCAGCTTAAAAACTACTGTTGCTAGAAATTTTATGTGACAGGACCAAAATATATTTTGATAGATGATACATCCGATAAACTATAAAAGTGGGAAATGTCATCATTGTTTGTATAGGAATTTCACCGGGACCACTAAGAATTTACAGTGGTTACGGTTTATCAGTACATGCATTTTCGATACATCGAGAGACCACTGTAGAGATAATGAACTCTCTTTACAATTTGATTGTTCATAAGGCTATTGATAAACTGATTTGAGATTCAATAACACACTAGTTTTGTATACAAGATGGAATTTCTTCAGTTTCCCTGTGCCTATTTCCTACATTATAACATGGTATCAACTTGATTTGTTGAAGAGGAAAAAAGCATGGCCTTCAGGACATTTGCACCATTATGCTTTGCCCTTTAATTAGTTGTAATCATACACTAGAATCCCAAAATAACTGAACTGTGAATTTACGAATTTCTGAATTAAGCAAATCCCAACACAGTAGAGAAAAAAAAAATTATTTTATTAATTTTATTATTACACTTAATTATAAACAAATTATTTGGAAAATGCTTGCAATGTTAAAAAAATTATTAAATAATTTAAAATTTCAGTTTAAATATGTATATAAATAATAAATCAAATGGGAAATCTTAAGCAAAATAATTAAAGATGAAATGTGTGGGTACAGCACGGCGTAGTTTAATGGACAGGTTGTCTCTCCAGGAGGTGTCCGTAATGCAATTGTCCATTAGTGGTATCTGAAAAATTTATGTGTTTTTAAAAAGAAAGTATGTGACAAAGATTTTCTTAATTTCCAAAAAACGTTTTTATCACATGCAGGTACATGTGTAGGTAAGGTACGTACATAGACAGATTGTATGTATGAAAGTATGTATGTAAGTATGTGTGTAAATATGTATAGTTCATTTCATATAAGAAGGCCACATTCTGACAGTCAGTGAGTGGCAACTTAATATATTGAAAACAACTAACGTCCCATTTACAAAATCCTGTATCAGCTGATGCACGAACGAACAAAAGTTAATATTACGTTGGCTATTCTGAGAGCAGTGCCGAAGCACATCACACAAGCAGAAAATACGCGCATAAGAAAGAGTTCGTACATTAATTAATATATTTTATTTTACGTGGTCATAAAACAGCAGTTTTTAGTTTTAGAAACGAAACTTCGTGATAAAATAGTAATGTATAGGTGTTCAAAATGAGATGCACAATAAAACGATACGTATCCAAATGTGACGAAAAAATCCAAAGTTTCCAGACTCTCAAACCAGGTGCTGCTATCTTGTGGGTTAAAAGTGCACCATATGTTGCAATATGCCCTTCCACGCCATCTGTCATCCATATCCCGAACTACACTCAGAAACATGTTATAGTTTTGTTTTTTAAAATAACGTATTCACGCGCATATATAAATAATTTTATTTTCCCGCGAGCTCTGTATAATTTTTAAAGTAACTTGTATTTCGTAAGCCCCGTTTACGAACGACCCTACACACGTCCACAAGCTCCGTTTACGAATGCAGGCGGTGGTTTCGTCAAGTGGTTTTGCCGCACGCAGCAGCACCTCCTGGCCACATCAAAGCCTATTCTTGAAACGCTATTTGATGGCGAATGGATACATAAACGAAAAGGCGCGGCGATTGTCAACTGTCAAGAAAGTGGCCTTCTTATATGGTACAGAATATATGTACGTATGTATGCAAGTATGTATGCAAGTATGTATGTATGTATGTATGTATGTAAGTAAGTATGTGTGCATGTGTGTGTGTGCATGTATGCATGTATGTATGTGTGTGTGCGCATGTATGCATGTATGTATGTATGTATGTTTGCATGCATGTATGTATGCATGTATGTATGCATGCATGCATGTATGCACGTGCATATGCGAGTTGATTTTTATATTTCAGAAAAAACTGGCANTTTGCATGCATGTATGTATGCATGTATGTATGCATGCATGCATGTATGCACGTGCATATGCGAGTTGATTTTTATATTTCAGAAAAAACTGGCACTATAACTTTNCGAAAAGGCGCGGCGATTGTCAACTGTCAAGAAAGTGGCCTTCTTATATGGTACAGAATATATGTACGTATGTATGTATGCAAGTATGTATGCAAGTATGTATGTATGTAAGTAAGTATGTGACGTACACACACACACGTACATACGTACATACATACACACACACGCGTTGTATGCATGTATGTATGTATGTATGTATGTATGTTTGCATGCATGTATGTATGCATGTATGTATGCATGCATGCATGCATGTATGCACGTGCATATGCGAGTTGATTTTTATATTTCAGAAAAAACTGGCACTATAACTTTGNATGCATGCATGCATGTATGCACGTGCATATGCGAGTTGATTTTTATATTTCAGAAAAAACTGGCACTATAACTTTGAATTCAAATAAATTTACTGGAACCTATACTGGAAGCAGAACCAGTATTTTTTATATTTAAACCATCCCTAGTTTTTGCATTTAAAAATTTACCCAACCCACGTGACTTTAAAAACATTAAAATTAAGAAGCTCCATCTGAAAATCCAAATGAGGTAATTTTTTTGTTAACAGAGCCGAATGTTGGCATTCACACTTAACTATCAATTTACCTGCAGTTGGTTGTGGAACTTCTTTAGGCTGCACTTTCACAGGAGCAGCCGTCACAACTACAGCAGGAACACTCACTGGATGGCGATGCTGCACCACTGTACTCATGTTCCCCAACACAGGGATGGTGTTCACAGGCTCTATAGGTTTCTGGGGTATGGCTGCTTCTGTGACCACCAATGGTTCAAACGTTGCGGGTGCAGCAATCATACCACTACCTGAAATCAAACAATTCCCAAGCAAAACAATAACATTTGCAGTACCAAGTGAATTTCTCCAATTACAGAAAAGAGGTTAGACAGGAACCATAGCAAATAACAAAACTTGAAGAACCATAAAATTATGTGTGCCATGGAAAAACTTAAGCAAAGCTACCAGTAGATTTTAACTGACAAACAATTATGCACAAAGAGACAGAAGAAACTGGGACTTCCCTACTATAAAGGGGTCTGTACCATTTGGGTACTTGGTCTTCTTAAAGTAAGTCATAAATTGGTTAGAGAGTAAAATGCCACCCATCTGACATTCCCCCAACAGCAAGATGCCTCAGCAGCTAAAGCAATCAAGAACTCTTCTATTAAGTGGGAAAAGCTACTATTAACTAACATTTTGAATTTGTCAATTTTTTTTNTAAAGCAATCAGGAACTCTTCTATTAAGTGGGAAAAGCTACTATTAACTAACATTTTGAATTTGTCAATTTTTTTTTGCATTTACAGTAGAACCCAGGTTTTACATTCTCAGTATTTGTTTTCCTGACTTTTGAACTGTTTTTTTCCAGACCCCATTTATTCCCCTGTAAGTTAAATGCATTGCTTTCCCACAAATTATGTTACATAGATCTCGTNTGCATTTACAGTAGAACCCAGGTTTTACATTCTCAGTATTTGTTTTCCTGACTTTTGAACTGTTTTTTCCAGACCCCATTTATTCCCCTGTAAGTTAAATGCATTGCTTTCCCACAAATTATGTTACATAGATCTCGTCGTTCCCGCTTTTAACATTGCATACAAAACACAAACAATGTCAATACTGTTGCCAACACCAGAGACACTAATAAAGAACTTGGAATAGTGTGTGCCGTGATCAGGACCGCATTCAGAGCACAATGCATGCTGAGAAAGCACGATGGCAGCAATAGTTGAAGCTTACTACCACTGCAATCACTAGAGGTATTCGACTGAGCAACATCATGGTACAATTCGTAATATTTCACATGTTGTGGGTTCTTTGGAAATAACCTTCACCACTGTAAACAAAGAAGTTTCGGAATCAAAAAATTCTATATAGAAAAGTTTTAGTTTCTTCTTAAAGCAAATTTTTTTTTAGCATAATGGCGAAAAAAAATGGCAGCAAACCCTTCTGGATTAATATAAAGATTTTAAAAAATAACATGTCTGATATTGTCCATTTCATGTAAATGGGGTAGATTTTGACCGTACTGGAAAAGAAGCGCGGCCGCAATGTATCTTTCCACCACAGTTGCTCTGTCAGCAAAGAAAACTAAGTTTGTAAACAAATTTTATGAGTCTAGTGCACATTTTCATTTTTCTCAAGTTTCCTATCATGGCAGGCACTGAAAGACTGGCGTTAGGTAACTTCTGTCCTGTAATCAATGTAGGATATTATAGCAACGTTGGCATTCCAACCTGTTTTATTTTTGTAATTGCCAAGTTTGTTGGGGCTTTAGTTTAACGTCTTTCTTGAGACGGCATTGTTTTGAGGTACTTCTTATTACTGTGCATCATTTTCAGTTGCATATTGTTTTGATGGAGCAGTGGGAAATTTTACTCATAGGGAAATAACATTAAAATTATTATAAATTGAAAAACCAAATGTGATCCATGCATCGCTGTTCATACAAATGCAGCAATAAAAAAATTAACAAATATTATTTTCACACTACAAGAGAGTTGTAAGAGTTGCTTTTTTAGGCCACGTGCATTTCAAACAGTATAGTAAGAGTTTATAAATATATCATTCACAAAACACGCTAACTACTGTTTCTAATTTGCAACCTCGTGAACAAGTGTATTTCTCAGGAAATCCTTGCACTATTACTTCACTAAAATCACGTTTGTTTGTCAATGACATTAAATAATTTATTTTCAGAATCATTCAGTAAAATCAACACTTCCGCTTATTTCCTAAAACCCTAAAAAACAAAAACTTAGAAGCATAAATTATATTTGTGTTGCTTTATTGTTGAATGCTGATGGTGGTTAAGAAAAATGGCAGAATGAGTCATTGTCGAAGTGGTAAACATGTGCCGATAATATTATAGTTCGCTCGAGGGAACACACTAAAACGGTACCTACAAAAGAAAATAAAACAATAATCAACTACCAATAACATATTCCGACAATACCAACAAGGTACTCGTATAAACATGATGAAAAAAAAAGCACATGCACAAAGGAATTCGGGCTGGAAACACGGATGGAAACATTCACTGTTCCTAAGTGTCGACATGCTCAGTCTTAATTTGCTAAACAAGTTTTTAAAGTCAATTCACTAAAAGCCAAAAAAATTTAATATTGTCTTTAAAAACATAATTTAAACCATAAATGTGGTAAAAATAATTAAAGTTTTAAATTACAACTTTTAGTTATGAGTACTATTTTCTTCCAAAGCATCATCAAAAGTGTCAACTTACCAACTTACATTCCGCAGCAATTCATCAGTTGATACAATACTTCGCAAACGGAAAATTTACCATTTACTGTACTGTGTTGGTTGGTCACATTGTCAAATTTATCCAACTTCTATGAATGACATAGACAATAAGATGGTAGGAAATTGAATTGGTCTGGCATAAGAACTATAAATTCAAGTATGTTTAAAAACTGTAACATTATTGCAAAAAATTCTGCACAGTGTGAACAGAAAGTAAAAAGACTTAAATACGAGAAAGAAAATACGTAAATACACTAAAAAAATGAAAATTAGAAGGACGGGATGATATTCGTCTTGAGTGGTTACTTTCAGGCACATATTACGAATCTGTCATCAGCAGAACTATTTTGTGTATAAAAATGTTTATAACTGCTTTCACGTGTGACGCATACCGGCATAATATTAATTTACGACTCCACCTCATTTACACGAGACGTCACGTCAACCAGAGTGGGCTTTGAACCCTAGATGCCTCGCTTCCAGAGCAAACCAGCACACCCCTATGCAAGGGGCACCCAAGGACATGGCAGCCAAACTCGTCTATGACATTATATCAGACGTCACCATGTCTGTAATCACCCCGCATGCGACAGAAGCCGGCAACATAAGCCAAGCGCTGCCCCTAAGCAGGCGGAAGAGACTCAACCTGCAAGCCAAAAAAAAAACGCCACTTCCAGTCTCCCCCCCTCCCCCCGGGAGAATGCAGCCAGCGTCGCTAAGGGAGGAGCTCATGCCTGAAGATACCAACCAGCCGAAGGAGCCGCGCAAGCCAACTAAATATGCCTGTATGCAACCCTATAACGTCAGTTGAATACTCGACTCGGCAGCTCGCTCCACCATTTCATGTGCTGGAGCTCTCTGCCTACTACTTTCCTCAAAAGAGACACAACTAACCATCCAGAAGTCTTCTAGACCAGAACCCAGCAACGCCCTAAGAAGTTTTCTCCCCCTTACCATCACTAACGCTTTGGTAGTGACCCCGAAGTCCCTTCAGGACAAACAGTGTAGGTTAGTTAGGGTCCAGTTATTGTCATAGCTACTTTGGTCATCTGCTCTCGTTTAGTTTTGCCCCTGGTTAACGTAGTCTACTTCTGCCAATTTTAGTACAAATTAATAGCTAGGGGAGAGTACGGGCAACCGTGTCTATTCCTCTGGGGAATAACACGTGTTCTTACCTTAACCCCGTGTACTCATTATATGGTGATTGTTACTTTAAACCTTGTAGAAGTAAACCCCCAAATGAGAAGCAGGAGACTGCGTCTTGATACAGATACTCCTGAAACTAGTGTAGGACTGTGGCCTACCCTTAATTGGGCGCACGTACGTCGCCAAACACCACACAGTCGACGGCACCCGTACCTTGAACCAACTACTCCGGTACTTGGAACATTGTAAGGTAGAGCCACAACGACTAAGAACACACGCGACAAAGCAGTTAAGACATCCAGATCATATAACCCACTCCATCCACCGCGTTAAACTTCGTGACAGGACTGATTCTGGTTACACTTTAGATAAGGAACTTGTCGTCTGCTCCTCCCTGTGGTAGACCTAGTACCAACCCATATGCCCTTCACCCATAGAAGCAGTGCAAGGTGCGAGAATGGACGATTGACTGGAGTTTGAGCAATAAGACGAGCAAAACAAGCGGCGAGAAAAGTAACCAGCGGAAAGAAAATCTGTACCTGCGTGCTTCATAGCAGTAAAGATTGCAACTGGCTGGCTGGACTATTGGACTGGATGCATGATTGAAAGACACTACAAAGAAAGGCAATAGACAAACTGAACTTGTGATAATGATGAGTTTTAGTTAATAGACAATAACCAAATAAGAGACATAAAGATGGGCATTAATTAGAGTTGAAATAGACATTAAATATTGCGCTCACTGTTAAATAAAAAGAGTAATATTGGGGAGAGATAATTTAATGCTGTAAATAATTACTGTGTGAATAAATTAAAAACCAAATTTAGTTATCTCATTTTTATTAAGACCTCCATCCCTCACAAACTCAGATATGCCCTTCAGGCGTTCATGTAACACTGGTGTCAGAAATGGGATGGAGGCATGCAATTGTTAATCAAGTTAGGCAATAGGCTAGTAATTAATGATAAAAGAAATTAATTAATTGTAATAATTGTAGCTCAAAATATTAAGCATGTCTTGTACAATCATCACTGTGAATGTTAACTGGAAAAATGTCTGCAGAACTGGAAGCACTGCGAGCATTAATTGACGGATTAGGTAGCCAAATGAGAGCAAGTATTAGTAGCCTTGATAACAAAATTAGTGGTGCGATTGAAACTCTAAATACCCAAATTAGTAGTGTGAAAGAAAGTGTGAATGAAACTGTAAATATCCAAATTAGTACTGTAATTGAAACTGTTAATAGTGTAAATGAAAAAGTAGACAGGAAAATAGATCATGTACATAAGAAAATAGAAGGCATTAGCGAATTAGTGAATACAAGAATTCCCTGTGAAAACAAGAAAATTGACAGCGTAAATTAAAAATAGGACAGTGTAACTGAAGTAGTGGACAGTGTCTGTGAAAGAATGGACAGCATCGAGAATTAAGTGAAACAGAAGATCAGTGCAGTAGAGAAGCAGATGAAGGAATTTCTTCGGCAACGAAAGTCTAGTACCACCACATGAACGACAAGAAAAGTGAAGAAGCAGTGCCAAGACGAAAACAATATAGCAACCTCAGAGGAGAGCAAAAAGATCTGCGGCATTGATGTTGCGCAACCAGGAGTGGGGAAGGGGGTTTCAATTAAGCCCGCCCCTTACGACGGCAAGACTTCAAGGTGGGAGTACCTATACCAGTTTGAAATAGTCGCCACCCTGAATGACTGGTCAGCCGAACAGCAGGCTTACTACCTCACTGCTGTACTTAGAGGCCCCGCACTGAGTATACTACCATCTCTGACAGAGCGACATTGACTAGAGTACCCCACACTGGTGTCGGCCTTGGAGCTACATTTTGCAGACAGATACCTGTGACATGCCCGCCATGCACAGCTGTGAAGCCGCACCCAGCGACCAGCGGAACCACAGCAGGAGCTATGGCCAGAGGTCTCCCAACTATCTCTGGAAGGGTGTTTAGAGGGGGCACATGACATCATCGCAGTTGGCTTCTTCATTGATGCAATCGCCAACATAATGGTATGGCAAGCATTACGTCTGGCTGCACCCAACAACATGCAAGACACCCTGGCTCGAGCACTGGAGGTGGAGTCACCAAGACAGGGGGCCGCACCCCGACGTTTGATACAAACAGTCATGCTGAATGAAGACGACAGCATTAAGAAGAAATTGAAGGAGATTCAGAAGGCCATCAGATAAGGTACATCGCTTACAGGGTCTGTGCTTCAGAGATTTGCCGTCCCCCACCGAAACGGCCAGTGTGTTGGTCACGTGGACAGCCGGGGCATCTGAGAGCCCACAACAATAAAAGCAGCAAGGAGGAGCAGCAGCGGCAGCACAGAAGCAGCAGCGGGAAAAGGGGCAGCGAGAGACCGGTGAGAATACAACACATTCGGAAAACTTGTAAACACTTTATCTTGGGAGGGTGAACGTCGGTGACTGCACACACACAAGCTCGCCACATGATGCTTGTGTTATGAAAAACATTAATAAAATGGAGTGCACAAAACACTGTCTGTGTGCCTGTGGTTAAGGGTGCTTCAAACCAGGACATATTATGTATGTCCAAGACCAAGATGCGTGGGAGCGATAACAGCGGTAGTGGCAAGCATATCACAAGTAACACAACCTCTACACTGAACTGATGTACTGTCTTTCCTTTGACAACTTGCTTCCATTAGACTTCAGCAGTGACACTTATGGTGCAATAATTTTTAAAAAATTGATACAGAAAAGGAAATAGAAAACTGAAAATTATCTTTGGACGTGAAAACTGTAATAANTGTCTTTGGACGTAAAAACTGTAATAAATAGTTTGTAAGCGAAAAAAAAAAAGATAAGTTTTAAAATAAAACTTTCTTGCTGTGGTCTTCNTATCTTTGGACGTGAAAACTGTAATAAATAGTTTGTAAGCAAAAAAAAAAAAAGATAAGTTTTAAAATAAAACTTTCTTGCTGTGGTCTTCCACTAGAGTATCATTCCTATACCGTACAACGTCCCTGTTCAGCCACTGTTTCTCTAATGCCGCCTGACACACTGTCACATCGATTTCCCGAATTATTTAAACATTTACTGAAAGAATTTGTACTTTATGTTCCTTGCACTTGTGTTATTTTTAATGTAAAAGACATTGAACATGAATTAACGCAAGCTAAAAATTACAGTACGCTGCACTCGTGAAACTGATTACTTTTGTCTGCAGACACATAGTGTAATGTAGAGACAGAGAGCAAAAGAATGTTAATGTCTTTTTCTTCCCTGGTAAATCCAAGTACACAAGAGATACGAAGNACACACTGTCACATCGATTTCCCGAATTATTTAAACATTTACTGAAAGAATTTGTACTTTATGTTCCTTGCACTTGTGTTATTTTTAATGTAAAAGACATTGAACATGAATTAACGCAAGCTAAAAATTGCAGTACGCTGCACTCGTGAAACTGATTACTTTGTCTGCAGACACATAGTGTACTGTAGAGACAGAGAGCAAAAGAATGTTAATGTCTTTTTCTTCCCTGGTAAATCCAAGTACACAAGAGATACGAAGAAGTAAATGAAGTGCTTTCTTCCCCTTCAATACAGTACCGTCTATTCACTTCCCCTCTAGCTTGGTTGACTAATGCCAAGTTGCCAAGCAGAGCTGCATTTTCAGACAAAATGAGGGGTGGAGAAAAATATTGATCACAGGAGCAGCAGAAAAGGGGAGGTAGCTAACTAAAAGAAAGGGCGCCCAAGCAAAAGTGAGATGGAGATAATGCAACGGAAAGTGATACGAGTTGCAGCCTGCACTGTCTAAAAAAGGTTTTTTTTTTTTTACGATGAGGTGTTATTTATACTTCAGGGGCATCATTTAATTCTTAAGATGTCAACAATTTTAATTAAATGCATATATTATATAATTTTATTTCGTTTTTATGCCAGAGGCAATTAAATATGGGCATGTGCTATGTAAACTTCACGCCGTTCATGTTTTTAACATTTTCGGTGACAAAGGCAGGGCAAATATAGCTTTTTGGGTATCATTTTATTCAGAATACATCTACCTATTACATAAAATTAATCTTTCATTAAAAAAACATATTTGTATTACGCCATTGACAAACAGGAACTTTAAGCAAAATCTGAACTCCAAACATAATTTTTTTAGGGGTCAATATATATTTTTTTTTTGCGAAAACAGCAATCATACGATAGTATTTTCAGGAACTGTAGACACTTGTACAATCGAAACACTACTGTATTTGCATGTTATTCAAAAACGTTACTATTTGATTCAAAAATATTGGAAAAAAAAATCCACTATTCACACACTTAATAATCAAAGTTTTCCGCAATTTAAAGTGACATTTGCTTGTCAAAAAGGTGAGTTCAGGTAGTTCACAGTACGTACGCGCAACAAGTAAACTTATAAATTAGCTGCACAACACAGTGTGCCTGGATAACTATATACCACATTAGCATAAATATTTTTCCTAAAAATGATTTTACTGCAAAACAATGCGTGATTTTAATAAATAAATAACTTTTTTTTTCTCCTTGTAGCTGAAGTGGGAGCAGAAGCACAAAAAACAAAATGGCAAACCAACCCCGAGAAAGGCTCCGTGATTACAGGCTGAGTCTAAATAGTTAGCAAGATGAATTACTGCACAAAGAAATATGTTACTTTAAAATATATATAGAAGTCACAGAAAATATAAAACTCTGGGAATTTGTTTGTATATTTGTATTTTGCACATAAAAAAAACAGTCATTTCATGGGGGTGTGGCTTCTGAAGCATGACAGAGCATGCTGGCCAATAGATGGCTGCACAGTCGCCTATTCCACTACGCTACCCCAAAAAGTATTACATTGTTTTAAAAGTAAATATTCTGTTTTATAAAGGTTCAGAATGACTCATGTTTGAAATATATTGCATTAAATTGATGTAGAAATATTTGAAAAATAAATGAGACATATTTCTGGCATCTTTAATTAATATTAAGCAAGCAAGTGGCAACGTTAGCACTAGCTACAGCTTAAGAAGAAGAGAGAAACAAAGCAAAATAGTCACACACGGATTAAGTTGCATTATGTTTGGAAGACCCACACAATAAGGGTGTCCAGAGAGACTGTAAATAGAAATTTCCGCACATTACCAGCTTTTTCCTCGGAATTCCATACACTAAATTATTTATACAAGAAACTATCAAGCAGAGTTGTGAAAATATTCAAAAATTTGAATAGTTGCGAATAGTAATTTACGAAATATTCACATTCCAACATTCAATATCTTCTGCGAAAATTGTGCATAATTTACATCCCTGTCTCAAGTGTTTATCTGCTTGACATTACATGGCTACTCATTTGTAGTCGTTCATTTAAACTTTTATTCCATAGTTATTAGAGCTGGAATTTTACTAATCATGATAGTCATTTTATAAGATCATGATAAATAATCGTTTTTATACATTTTTGCCATTTTATGCGGCGGCAAATCAACGATCATTAGAGCCGAATAAGGTCGTTTACAAATGTATGGCATTGAATAACTGGTTTATAAATGTGNTCCAAACATAATTTTTTTAGGGGTCAATATTTTTTTTTTTTTTGCGAAAACAGCAATCATACGATAGTATTTTCAGGGACTGTAGACACTTGTACAATCGAAACACTACTGTATTTGCATGTTATTCAAAAATGTTACTATTTGATTCAAAAATATTGGAACAAAAAAATCCACTATTCACACACTTAACAATCATAAAGTTTTCCACAATTTAAAGTGACATTTGCTTGTCAAAAAGGTGAGTTCAGGTAGTTCACAGTACGTACGCGCAACAAGTAAACTTATAAATTAGCTGCAGAACACAGTGTGCCTGGATAACTATATATCACATTAGCATAAATATTTTTCCTAAAAATGATTTTACTGCAAAACAATGCGTGATTTTAATAAATAAATAATTTTTTTTTTCTCCTTGTAGTTGAAGTGGGAGCAGAAGCACAAAAAACAAAATGGCAAACCAACCCCGAGAAAGACTCGGTGATTACAGGCTGAGTCTAAATTGTTAGCAAGATGAATTACTGCACAAAGAAATATGTTACTTTAAAATATATATAGAAGTCACAGAAAATATAAAACTCTGGGAATTTGTTTGTATATTTGTATTTTGCACATAAAAAAAACAGTCATTTCATGGGGGTGTGGCTTCTGAAGCATGATAGAGCATGCTGGCCAATATATGGCTGCACAGTCGCCTATTCCACTACGCTACCCCAAAAAGTATCACATTGTTTTAAAGTAAATATTCTGTTTTATAAAGGTTCAAAATGACTCATGTTTGAAATATATTGCATTAAATTGATGTAGAAATATTTGAAAAATAAATGAGACATATTTCTGGCATCTTTAATTAATATTAAGCAAGCAAGTGGCAACGTTAGCACTAGCTACAGCTTAAGAAGAGAGAAACAAAGCAAAATAGTCACACACGGATTATGTTTGGAAGACCCACACAATAAGGGTGTCCAGAGAGACTGTAAATAGAATTTTCCGCACATTACCAGCTTTTTCCTCGGAATTCCATACACCAAATTATTTATACACGAAACTATCAAGCAGAGTTGTGAAAATATTCAAAAATTTGAATCGTTGCGAATAGTAATTTACGAAATATTCACATTCCAACATTCAATATCTTCTGCGAAAATTGTGCATAATTTATATCCCTGTCTCAAGTGTTTATCTGCTTGACATTACATGGCTACTCATTTGTAGTCATTCATTTAAACTTTTATTCCATAGTTATTAGAGCTGGAATTTTACTAATCATGATAGTCATTTTATAAGATCATGATAAATAATCGTTTTTATACATTTTTGCCATTTTATGCGGCGGCAAATCAACGATCATTAGAGCCGAATAAGGTCGTTTACAAATGTATGGCATTGAATAACTGGTTTATAAATGTGATAAAAACCAGAATTAATAACAAAAACCATAACACACATTTATGTTCACTGTAGCATTCACAGAAAAAGGATATATGTATTTATTCTTTCGTATTGTTAGCAGTCAAAGAAGAAGGCAATGAAAATATTAGTGTTACGACGGTTCTGCACGACTACAACAAAAAGTGTTTATATCGGTTTTATCCACATACAAAGCAACCCCGTGTGACAAACACTCAGATTGTTTTGGTGATTTGGGAGAAATTATAGCATTTTATTTTTGCAAACATATTCAAAATATATAACTTTGGTACATTGCGGGTATAATACAGCTTCATGGTGGACACTAACAATACCAACATGGTGTCATAGCTGTGGCAGTCTGCTGAAAAGCGAACTAACAGTGTTAGTGTAACAGAACTGCACAAGTTAAATTGGTCGCATGCCGGTTGCAAGCATTTAGAATGAAATATTTGCATTTACAAAGCAGTTCATCTATTATAATAGAACTTACGGTAAACCAATTCTGACTCTGTTACCCATAACGGGCCACGGTAACAATCAATTGCAAACACTTACATACAGTTCGCAGTACATTAGCAAATAGCAATGCAACGCAACAGCAAGCTTCAAACCGCAGCATTTGCAGAATCTGCTACAAATTCAACCACGATAATACATCCATTAAACCTCATGGCTTCACGCATGTTGTAAACAATAATGACCACTGAAAATAAAACTGAACAATCGCTCCAAATAAAATTGCCACAAAAAAATTTTCCTTTTCCAATAAAGCATTTATTTTTATTACAGAGAAGAATTTATTTCCTGACGACCAAAATGTACCTATCTGTATTATTCCCTATGGTTATATTGCATACAAGTTGTCACAATGTATGTCTTACAGGTAGGAGATGATTTCATCATTAAAATTTCACCATTTCATCAAAGAAAATAGTTTTATTTCGTTAAAAATTTTATAGCAAAAAGCAGCATACATTATTATTAGAACATGAATCTGTAGTTTTTGTAATGATTTCAATCAAACTAAATGGAATTTGTTATCCATTCTTTTAATCAGTACATATTTAAGTGGAAAACATCCAAAAATATTTTACAATAAGGATGGAAGGAACCTTACGAGAGCACATTTGTCATGTAACACACATTGTCCCATGCAGTAATCTTTGTGCGATAAATCTTGTACTTTATCGAGACATTTAAAACTGCCCAAGATCATTCACTACCATTTGAATTTTACAAGATTTTTACATCACCAACATACAGTTTTTGTTCATTTGTAGATAACAAAATTTTATTTAAATCCTGTTCAGTTCAATATTACTCCAACACAAATCCACAACGAAACTACAAATACTAGTAATATTTTATTATTGATAAAATAGAAATATTCTTTACAGAGTAAAAATGTTCCTATAAAGAAGTGGCAGAAACCTGTTTTTGTTTTCTTGGCAATACGAAAATTACACAAATTTGCTTCCAATGCAGTCGTCTTAATTTTTTATGTCCTCCGCTATTACTAAATCACTGTGCAAACGAGACGGCAGTGTTTAGGAACGTGTCTTTTCCCACCCACTAAATGTTTAAATTGCAGTTTTGCACTTTAGTCAGTTTATTAAACAAAAAAACTAAAAAACCCTTCACTTTCAAACTCCCGGGCACAATCTAAAACAGAAACTATTTACAAATGTTGTAATTGCTAGTTGTCAAGAACCTAACCACAAATCACAGAAAATGTGTAAATACAGCAGCGTTAACAAATACCACGTGAATGTTTAGTGTGTAATTATTACATTCTAAAAAAAAATATTCATCTGTGTTATATATACGTACCATTTACTTTCATCATATCACCAACATTTTTGGTTAGGAATGTTTGTTTATAAATAAAATACACGTAGTCGTGATTCTGCTCGTGTACGAGCACCATAGCGATTCAACTCAATATATAATGAATCATATATGCAACGATAATCTTTCAACCTTGGCACCAATTGATTTGTGTATCGTTTTAAGAACGTAAAATTTTGTTTAGATTTTTTATAGTCAACAAAGTGATCACCACGCATATAGTTTAGTCATCCACATGTATGCAAAGTAAATAAGATAATGCTGTATAAGAATTGGAAAATTGTAAAACTTGATGTTTTTAAGAGTTTTCATGGTAAAAGAAGCTTGCATAGTAGTTTTGGATACACTTAAACAAGCAATTTCGCAGAGGTTTCATGAATACAGAAAATATCACAGAATTTCACTAATAAACATAATATCTCAGTATTTCGCTGTTCACGAAAATGTTTACACCCTACTTATACTTTCATTTTCATTTTGGAAAAAAATTTTGCTGCCAAATTTGTAAAAAAAAAATGAAAATTCTTGATACAGATGTTTAATGAATATTCATTTAGTGCACCTTTGCCTTTAAATCACCTGGTTTGTTTTGAGTATTTCATAAATAAAATAACTACATGAAATGGAAATTTAAATGTAGATAAGAATCCCTGTGGTAAATTAATTTTTATTGTTTAGTTTTGCAAAAAATTTGCTATAATGAATAACTTGCAAAAATGTTATGAAATCCGTTAAGATTGAGCTAATAATGTAATTTTTTTTCATTTTTTTCGTTGCAGTTTTACGAAAACTCATAACATATCTTTCGTTTGTTTTGTTAGAAAAAAAACCACATTCGCACAACCCCAAGTTTTTTTTAATTTTGTGCAAGCTGTACATATATGGTGCATAATACATGTATAAAATATATACATGTAAAAATGGTGCATTATTTATGAATGATTGCATTTTGGAGCATACTTTTATTTTATTTATTCAAATTTAAACTATCATACAAAATACATTTCTTATAACAAATCCTGATCCCCTTGAGCAATTACTCCAGGCGCAGATCTTGAAAATACTGGTACATCATACATCTTTTTAAGTTCAATAAGCTGAAAATCATGTTGTAATAATTATATACTGCATTTGAAGATGTACTATTATTTGTGGGAACAGTTTGTTGTGGGAATAGTTTGTTGTGTGATCAGTGAAACAATAGTTATTTTGTATAGAACTGGAATTATTTTGCTTGGTAGACATGAACACCACATCGGCGGGGTTTCCTAGTGAGCAAATAAACTTTTGCAGGACCGTGCACTAGAATGTTCACTCAAAGTGACGCATCATCACTTGTGGTCATATTATTTATGGCCGTAAACACACATTACGGAAAGTAAAACATGTTTTAATTTATGGTGATAAATCGAAAAAATTTACTGAATAACTCTGCATGAATTCGTATTTGAATATGCAAAAACACACAAAATACGTTGTAGGAAGCAACTATGCGACATCAAACAATAATTCGCGAAAATACTACAGGGTTTTGTACAATTCGTGAATTACAGCTGGAATTCTCAAAAATCGTAATTTTCCAGTTTTTTATGTTAAAATTTGCATTTATAGCGTTTGCTAAATTTTCAGGTCTCTACAGCAGTGATGAAAATTTCATCTTAAATCGTGCGCTAATTTACATTTAAATATTCTCTAGCCATGTGTATTCTATGGTCGTCAAGGCCTTGTAATAATTCCCGCTACCTCAACAGTAACACTTTTGTTTGGTGATCATTATATTTTTTAACTGTGTACGTGAAAAAAATTGATGGAAAGGGTGTGTCGTTCAAAGAAAGCTACAAAATTTGATCCACAAATTATTGACACTTAGACATTCAAAATTATTAACACGCAAAAATAACTAGTTGCTGCAACGAAGACAGCGGACGTTTGGTAAACAGTGAGAAGAGTTTTCCTAACCTCAACCAGTAAACGTGATATAAACATTTATTGCGTGTCGGTGCGAATTTTTTTTTTTTGCCATATTTAGTTAGCAAAGCAACAAAACAGATCATTGTGTAACACTCATTCCGCAAATATACGTTTAGTTTCAAGTGACGGTCTGTGTAAATTTTCAAAATAGCTTTATTTGAAGTAAAATGGGAAAAATCGCTTTATTCCCACTAAAATGCTAAAATTTGCGTTATTTTTCGTTTTATCGCAAATTCTATTTTTTCAGGTCGCTACCCATCACACATTGTAATAATTTTTGTTACCCAATGGGAAAACTATACGAGGCACAGAACTTCTTGGCCGCTCTGTGTCAGCCTATTGGCGAGTGTATCTAAGTCCTGTTGCCACATGTCAAACATCCGTCACGCAAGTATGTGTGTCAAAAAATCTGAATTAGTGAAATGTAAATTACAATTCTATGCATTAAGAAACATTTGAATATAGTAGAAAGAGAAATTGATAAACCATACAAGTGATATATTTGGAGATTTATATCTACAGTGGAAACTCTATCCATCAAACACGGATGGATCAAAAAGTCCGTATCCACAGAAAATTTTCGGTTGTCCCAACAAAATTCCTATGTAAATAATGCTTAAAAAATTCTGTTTTTGCATAACTTAAAATTTAATTTTTACCCCATCAATTGAACAAAAATTTTTGTGCCATCGCCAAAAATTACATGCTCCGCACAAAAATTACATGCTCCAATCATTTAACAACGAAGTATTAACAAAAAGTATAAGTACCAACTGTACTCACCATGGCATATGAAGTTTGTTTACAGTGCATTATGTTCACACGCACAAGTGATACAAATAGATAACAAAAATAAAATAAATTTTCAACACACATTGTTTTTGCTTATGTCTCACTGCCTTACGTTTCGACCTATTTATGCAATTTACCATTTCTGAAATAATCTTTTGATTTCGTCACAATGTCGCACTTAATTTGTACTTTGTAACAAAAAATAATAAATAAAAACAAGACGTCTCAGGCTACAAATCATGTACAATTTAGAGAGCACGAAATACAAAAAAAAAACTGAAAAATGTGGAAATACAGTACATGTGTGTATGAAGTATGTATTGTAGAAGATTTATTATACATTCAGCAAGCAAATGCCATGTTTACGGCGGCAGCTATGTTGGTAACTAACGACCAGCAACTACAAGAAACAGCGGTGCCATATTTTCGAGATATTGATTCTCGATGCGACGTTGCCAACCCTATTCACTGCACTTTAGTAATCACAATATTAAAGACATTTTTATTTCTTACAGTACGTTTACACAGATACCTGAAACCAGAGTTTCGGTAACCTAGGTTTCAGAAAGCACAGTTTGTGTATGGTATAAACGCCGCTCAAATTAGGTTTTACCTTATCTCGAAACAGATGTTTGTAATTCAAGTTTTGCATCGAATGTTAGGTTTCGTGTGCTGTATAAACAAAGAAACTTCGATTTTGTTTGTAAATATGGTATGAAATGTACAACTAGGATATGTTAAAACTAGAGCTGGGCGGGAAAGGTAATTTGGGCTCGGGAAAATTTCGGGCGGGAAAAATAATTTCCCTCGGGAAACAAGACGGGATCGGGAATTTTTCAAAATGCTAGAAAATTAACTAAATGTACAAATAAAAACTTAAAGATTAAGGTATTATGTCATATTATGCAATTCACAATAAAATGTATACTATTACAATACATACTGTTAAGTTTTGACACTACCACACAAATATTGCAAAAGTTTAATTATACTTAAATTTTATACAAATAATTTAAATCACTTAGTTTTCATGCAGAAAAACCAGTTCTTCTACATGCTCTGATGTGAGCGACATTCTTTTTGGTCCAACAATGTTTCCGGCAGACGAAAAAACACGCTCACTAGCAGTTTCTGTGGCTGGAATGCCCAGATAATGCATAGCCACTTTGCATAAATTAGGAAACGTACTACAACCTTTTTCTTTCCACCATTTTAGTGGATCATCATTTCTTGGGATGGTAGCCATATTCAAATAACTTTCTGTTTCAGAAACTGTGGTGCTTGCTGTTGCCGAGTTTGCAAGTGCATCAAAGCAGACCATAAAGAAGTGGATTTTGGTGTAGTTTTACACACCGGAGGTGTTGCTGAAAGATAAATTAAAAATTGTGCATTAGTTTTGTATAGCACATGTTCCAAGAAGCTAAGACTAGTACATTTTACCTACTGGCATACACTTGTTCACAAAACTGTTTTCAAATACTTTTCCATAAAGAAACATCAGTTTCTGTAAGAAAATTAATAAAATACTAAGCATACCTGGTTCACATTTTGATGGTTTCATTTGCTCCAATTTCCTCTATAGTGTGTTCTTTGCTAGAGTCCTTGTACATATTCAAGCATGATGTTATTGAAAAAATAATGGGAATGACCATTGATGCTGATGGTGTTAGTACAACACAAAGCTGAACTGTTGCATCATACAGTGGCTATAGTATTTCCACATAGCAGTCGATCACATTCCACTCACTCACCATTAGGTTGTCCATATTGAGTTCTGGTAAGTGACGAGAGAGTGCACTCTGGTTATCCAACAGCATCTTTAACATCAAAAACTCTGAATTCCAGCGAGTTGGACAGTCTTGTATTAAATTTGTCACAGGAAGACAGAGTTCTTCCTGAATTTGATGAAGCTGCTCAGTTGCTCTTGCGCTGTGCTTGTACCAACCAACAATAGACCGTGACTTTTTTAAAACTTCACAGATGTCACTTCTTTGTTTAACAGCATCGTGCAAAACTAATTGCAGTGTATGGGCAAAACACTGTAGTTTGTTAAACTTAATTTTACAGAGTGACAGCCCCAGCTTCATGTTCCGTCCATTATCACTCACAATGTATAACTCTACATCATCTTGTAAATTTGCTAGGTTCCATTCGTCCAAACATTTGTGAACTTTTTCACAGATAGCTTCGCCGGTGTGTCCTACAGGAAAGCTGCAGCATCCCAGGCAATATTTCTTCACATTGAAGCCTCTCACAAAATGGCATGTCAATGACATGAAGGCTTCATTACTGGCAGAAGTCCACAAGTCACGTGTGAAGGAAAAAGAAGTGACTTTGGCTTCAATAACTGCCTCAGCTATGTGATCCGAAATTGTTGCCTTCTTTTTTCAATATAAATCTGGTATTATTCTCCTTGAAAATGTATTCCTGGATGGAACTGAATAAAGTTGTTGGGCCACGTTGAGTAGTTTTTGAAATGTTTTGTTTTCAATGACACTATACGGTAACATGGCACTAGCTGTCCATTCACCTATATTATGTTATTTTCGTAGCCCATTCGTGAGTAGATGGCCACTTATAAGTGTCATCCAAACGAAGCTGTTTTTGTCTTGGTTCTGCTGCTTCATTTAGGATGTCAGTCTGCGTGTCCCTGCCTGGTTTCCGTGTTTTTTCCATTTTATCAAGTTCACTTTTGAACACAGGATGTTGAGAAATGTGTCTTAGAAGGCCAGATGTACTACCAAAATTTGTTTTCAATACTTTAGAGCAAGTCTTGCATTTTGCTGACACATTGTCTAGCATTTTTTTCGTAAAAATGCCAAATAGGCGCTTTGAATTTCTCACCACTATTTGTTATATCCATATTGCTTCTAACGAACTACGTAAACAAACTTAAAAATAACGTTTAGTAACAAATTAACGTGTCATAGGTATAGGTTACCACACTACAAATCACACACAATATTTAAACTTTCACTCAAAACTACAAGTTTATTGATAAAAAATAATCTCTGAATAAAAATTAAAATGTGTTACATCATGCAATAAATAACACGTACTGGTGATTAGTAAAATAAAAACACGAGCAGTACTGTTCCTAACAACGACTATCATTGGGCGACATTGTACGTAACGTGAAGTGCTGGCCAATAAAATACCACCTTAGATGAAGAAGATGTGTCGCGTTCGGCAACTGTTCGGCGGCCTTATAACCTACAAGAACAAGAATCACATGGCCGTAGAAATGCACGATAACTCTGATTCTTATGAACTTACGTGAGAATGCAATCGCATTCACATCAATTCATGTGTATGCGTTTGTTGGCCTTTCGGCCCGCAATGTAATTATTTGGCAACGTTTATAAGAAGTTCGCGAAATTAAACAAAGTTAATAAGAGTGCGTGAAAAGTAGGACTCATTTCATAGCCATCTTGATTCTCAAAACAAAACGGGTTTAAAATTCCAAACGTTACTTTCTTAATGCTTGTGAGCAGTCTGCATTAACTCAGCTGCTAAAATACGTGCAGAGGAAATTTTTTATTCACGCACAACTGAGCACCATTATACGATTCTATAACAAGTGTTTCCCTTTTAAAGCGACGGACGGCAGAAAAAATACCATTAGCGAAATGGAAATACCATTTAGAGGAATGAGCAGTTATTTATTTTAGGATGGCACACAGAAGTTTGTTTACATACGACGGTCGGTGGCAAACTTTGTATGCATTATATTTATATGAAACCATTAATGCTGATAGGTAAGTTGCCTCGCATTTATTTATTATTTACTTATGCTGGCAAGATTAGGGCCATGTAGGCCATCTCTTTCATGTGTGCTATAGAACACAGACATAAAAGCATAATAGCTTAAATAACTTTAATCCCGAAAAATTTACGGGAAAATTATTTCCCGCTTGACCTTTTCAAAAAATATATATTCCCCGAATTTTTCCCGAAAAGTTGGGATCCTGCCCAGCTCTAGTTAAAACAAGATGTTTAATTGTTTGAAAATAATGTGTAAAAATACAAAGTGAGTATATAATTTTGCTGTAGCTATGAAAATAACTAATACAAAATAAATATATATCATAATAAAAAAGTTACGAAATACAGTTTTTTAATTAATAATGTTTTATCAAGCAATGTATGCAACTTAAAAAAACTTTTTAGCCATATTTATGTTCTGTATAACTTATTTCCTTTTCGTATCACCATAACAAAAAGGATTAATTGTTTTTCATTGTTTTGATACTACTGATTTCCAGCATAAAACAACACACAAAAAACACATTTCCAAAATGGAGTTTCGTATGACTGTACAGTAGAACCGCGTTATTGCGAGTATGGCCTATAGCGTCACATCTGCTATTGTGATAGTTTTTAAATGCACCGTCATTTGCCCTATCATTTGAAAGGTACTTAATTTCTTTTATAACACAAATCTGTTAATGAAGCCTTTCTCTATAGATACCAACATTTGCAAACTTTTATTTTTTTTAATGTTTATAAACACATCGCAAGTGACATCCATCCATTTGCCATGCCCGAGCCAGCCTTTGTTATAGTCGGTTCACGACTGGAAGAGACTTTCTTGAAGCCCTGCTAAAGATTTACTTTCAAGCCCATTTCGTATCCTTCCGCCAAAAGTAAACAAACATTGCCATGTGACAGTCACATGGCAATGTTTACATGTAATGTTTACATTCCACTGTGTGTGTACATGTGTTCGTACATAAACGTACCCATTATAAAAGTCATGTATTGTATATATTATTAATGGATATTCCACAAGCGTAAAATTTTTAATCTTGAGAATTTCACACAAAAGAATATGCGATGCCAGCGAAAAAACATTTCATTCTATAAACCCAAAATGTGAGTATTTTGATGAATCGATAGTAGTTGTCTACTTACAATCGATTGTTAGTGACTTTCGATAAATTCCCTACATCGAATGCCAGATCATCAGTATTGATCGGAATTGCTACAGACGTTAAAATGGCGTGGTGGTTGAGTCGGATGTTACGCGCAATTGTAAAACGTTATTTAAAAATGGTTGTGACGGTTTTTCGACAGGACGGCAGAGTTTGCGAGTGAAGGATTCTACGTCTTCGAGAATGTGAAAACAATTCTTATGTGCAAATCCTGCAGCGTTAGAATAAAGCGGCAAAGGAAAGACACGTGCACGAAACGCCCAAAAACAAAAGAAATTAGAACTTAAAGTGAGCACAAATTAAAATCATACGTTATTAAAAACCATATAATAAAGAGCGGATATTAGTAAAACAACGCAGATAAATGAATTATTATAGGTTAAACGAGATAACCGCACAAATTCTCTAGCACGTGTGTCAACAACACAAGGACTACGAAGGTTAGTAAACAAACGGCCGTGTTACTTTAACCTTGAGCGTAATCATGTGGCTATGCAAGAAACGTTGAAATCTAAATATGTTAGCATCACGTCATTAATAATTGGCATAATAAGATACAATTCTTTTCGACACCCATTTGTAAGCGATAAATTAACAATTACGTTAAAACTTGGGAACTATTTCCTCTCTTTGTGCTGGCAACCTAATGGCATAACTGTATCGGCGCTCGCCGCTGTTTGTAATGTTATATGCATGTCGCTAATGGCTAGGGTGTTTTTTCAAAGGTTGATTTTCAAAAGTTTCTTCCAGTCGTGAACTGACTATAGTCTGTCGCATGGCGTCACTTGCGTCGGAGGAGCGTGGGAAGAGAAGCGTGTGAAGACGTGCTTGCGGGTGATGTAGAGGGAAAAGGAGGAGGGTATGAAAGTTGAGGGGAGAGGTACGAATGGGAGTAGAGCTAGCCAAGACCAAGTAAAAAGGGGGATACGCTGGATGAAGTACAAAGTGTAAATACAATTTAAAAAATTATGGGCTACGGGTAAATCTTGTTTTAACGATAACTCGCTATAGTGATAATTTATTTTGCCATTGTCGATTATCGTTATAACGCAGTTCCACTGTATAAACTCTTAACTAAAACCATAGTTTGGAAAGTTGGGTTTCTGAAACTGAGGTTTTGGCAGGCAGTATAAACGTACTGTTAGCTAGTAACTGTGACTGTTGTTAATTGCTCTGTGGATAATACTTCCGCTATGTCAGCAGCAAGGTTTCACAAGAGGTGTTTAAATATGGTTTTTATTAAGTTTGAGAGTGAGTACCAGAGAAAATTAGAGTGGATTATTTATTTGTGTTTTTTTTATGTATACGGTCAACACTTCTTAGTTCCCTTGAGAACTCTATAACAGGGTCCTAAAATATTATGAATGTTTTCTTTAATATTCCAATTTGAATTGTTTCCTTTTTGTTAAACTTGACAAATACCTAACATAGGCCTATCGATGTGTTCAAGACAAAGTTTAATAAGACACAAAGTTTAATAAGGTTTTTTTTGGTTGACTAAAATGTCTAGTCCACATCTATAGAATGTCCACATCTATAGAATTTTTATGTCAGTCACCTGATATTCTATGGGTAGAGGTTCCACTGTATTAGAATACTATTCCATTAGACAAACACCTACAATTTTAAGTTTGTAGTAAAAATGATCTGACACTTAAATTTACTGACCAGCAACATATATTAAACGTAAATGTAGTAATTGTCATTTATGTAAAGTTGCGTGTAACATAGAAAAAATAATTCAACTTTGTTGATGTAGCTTTTAATGGCAGCAGAAACTCCTCCTTACTGTCCATGTAATATGTCATTCCTTTCCATTACAAACATCATCCTGTCATTAAATTTCTTAAAACAAAAAAAAACTATTTTGCCATGGAATTTGTTGAAACAGTCGCGCATTGCTGCAGTCATTTGTTTTGTCGTCAGAATTTTCCCCCTCATAGTAAAATTATAAGATAGTTCTTCGAAAATATTCCTTGGTAGTCCTCAAAAACCGTAACTCGTTTCCTGACTTTTCTTGTGATACCATTATAGCCTTTGACGTAGATGTAATGAATATCCATCGGTCTGTACGTTCACAGACATCACACGCCCTCGCTGTCAAACTGCTAATTTTTGTATAAAATTTGTACTTACACAAAGGTCTCAATTTAATAATTTAGTTAAAAAAATGAATGCACACTAATGATTATAGATCAACAATGTTTGTGAACAACTTCCTTTTTGCAACTACAGATGATAGGACAAGATTTACTTAGCGCCATTATTTTAGCAAAAACTTTACACGCAAGAAACTGAAAGATGATTAGAAACGTTCGAAGTCAGTCGCGGAAATGAAGCTACAGAACAGAGCAGACACCCAACAAGGGTGGGATGGGGCAGCTGTGCTACATATTATCTTGTGTCGACTTTCAAAGCAAGGCAGGCACATTTATATATACCTATGAAATATGATTAACTGTCGTGCATACTACTTACTAATGTAAAACACGAACAGATAGAGATACATACTTGGGATTTTCACTTACTTATTCAGAAAAATGAGCCTCTTGCAAAAAGTAACATAATTTTAATGAAGTATTTCACGATATTATGAGCTTCTATGAGAAACATGTTGCTCGACTTGCTGTGGCCACTGGAACACTGCGAACTAGGCAACAGTGCACAGTAGTGATAAGACTACTGAAGTCAGATAGTGGGTGGAGCAAATCAGATCACCCTGAGCTTCAGTGGCCAAGAAGTTATGTGCCTGGTTTGATTGAATAGCCCAGCTAAAGGGTACAGGAACATGAAAACGAAAGTCTTGGCATTGTGGCAACCCACCTTGGTCCAGAGCTGCAAGCAGTGGGGCAAGGGCTGGTGGTGGCTGAGCAGGGGACACAGAGGTCTGCACGGTGCTGCCAGACACACTGACTGTCGCCATCACACTCACCAGCGCCGACACCGGAGCAGCCAGCGGAGCCTGCACACCACACACCACTTCAAACCTTCACCCACAGTATACAACACAGTACATTGTACTTGTTCAAATCACATTTTTACAAACGCAATTTACAATGCACTATTTATAAAGGTTTTGGTTTGTCTGCATTTGTGTAGGTCATCTAGTTATGAATAAGCCAATATGAAAATTGGCATCTTTGTCTTTGTGTACTATTTTAGTGCATATGTCAATATGGCCAATCATAAATTTGTTGGTAATACAGAATATGTTTCATACAACAATGGTATTTCTTCCTTTTAATTTTAAAATTTCAATTCAAATTTAAAAAACATTTTAAACTACAGGCACACATGTGAAGGGGGATAGGATGAAGTCACGCGTCAATTCGCCCTCCCTCCTCCAAGAAGGGAGGGAAGAATTGTTTGGAATTTTGCAGCATGGTTAACCACTGAATGAAATGGAAACTTTGTGAGACTTTCTTAAGGGTACTGCTAGTGCCCAGTGCGTTACCAGCCGAGCTAAAAAGATTAATTATTAAAAGACGATGAAGAAATAAATTTTAATCACCTTATTTATCAATTTGCCTCAAAATAACACTTTTTTGCAGTAAAATATAATTAATAACTTTGATAGACAGACATCTACCATGCTCGCGAAGTGTCACTAACATGAAGCGGAGGGGAGGGATACATTGTTTCACCCCTCCCGTCGCCGCTTCCCCCTCGCCATCAAACCTGCCGTGAACACAGTGCCCTATCATATTCTCTCCACGTGCTCTCAGCTGATTGAGTGCGCACGGGACATTCAAAATTTGCCTTCCATTTGGTGTCATATTTTCAATTTCAGAGGGTTTGAAAGTTTTAGGTCGGCTTGCATTTGGTGTTGGATTACAATCAATTAAACACTGTATTTTGAGATGTTACATTCTTTATTTAAACAAGTTGAGGTCGTCCATCCGTCCGTCCGTCCGTCCACCCACCCACGCATTGTAGTAATATTTTGGTCAAGTAGTGCTATTTCAGATAGACCTACCTTACAGACATTCATAAGGCAATTGAAGCCACAGTTAAGTGTTATGTAATCAACACTCGTTAAGTGTTACAACCCAGAAAGAATTAAAACGTATGAATGTATCATTTAATGAAATTTAAAGTTGTTTTAATGCCATACAGATGCACAAAAATTATAATTTCAAGGCACTCTCAAAAGCACAGCTACTGTACCCGTACACCTACCTCTGGAACTGGTGCAGGCATCTGCATCTTGGGCGTAGTCCTGTGATATCCTGTTTCATTCTTGAAATTGTTGACTGCATTTCTCAGAAATCTGTTTGGAATCAACGAGTCTGGAGAAACATCTTTCTCTTTGCAGTCTGGACACTCGTGGTCTTCCGACTCCAGCAGGACAGTGCGAATACCTTTGAAAATTGTTTTTTTTTTTTGTAATAAGCAACCAAGCAATTGTAAACATTTTATTAATATAACAATAGTACATAAAAAATTCTGTTAACCATTATTCATGCTAAATACTACTGCTGAGCCAATACAGATACCCAATATTAACAACCGGCAGTTATTCAGAATATCATAACCATCCGACCCTATCTTTTTTTAAACAGACACTGAACACCAATATTTTCTTTGTTGATTTTTTTTCCATTTCTGATGGGCAAACTGTATTAATAAAAATGTATAGTTTCTTCTTAGTTAGGTTTGATCCATAAGACATTAATTTTGATTCTTAAAGTCTCTTTGTCTGCTTATTTATACATAAATGTAACTTATAACCTACAAAATACTGATTACAAGCAAAACACAGAGAATCAAATCAATATTTTGATTAGCACAACAGCATTGTGAGAGGAAGTATACAACTGATAGGGTTGAAAGTCAAAAGTATCACGAGTGTCAAGATAACCTAAACATGATACAATAATTTAAAACTGGTTAAAAATACTACTTCCAAATTATTATCTTACTAAAATAATTATTCCACGTACATGTTTTGTTAACACTACTATTCATCGCTCTAAAAAAACCACTAAAAGTTTAACCAAAATATATTTTTTAATTGAATGAATGAAGGTGCTACTACTATCTGTTTTTTGGCTGTTCAGATTTCTGTTTTGTTTACATTTTGGTAACTATCATAACATAATTGTTATGTAGAGTTGAATTTTAATTAATCTGCATTTATCAGCCAGATTTAATCTTGTTTATGATAAAAAATAATTTGGGATGAATCAGAAAGATGTGTCGAATTTCTCGACAGTTAAGCCTTGTCTACAATCTACGTTAAAAGGTAAAAGAGCGAGGAAAAAAGAGGGTAAGTACTATAGAGGAATTTTTTAAATTATGTTTGTCATTTACAAAAAAACTTACCCAATGAATGTGTGTTAGTGTTAATTATTTCTGTTCAAAACGGATTCCACAGACTTCATAATTATGCTAAATTATTTTTAAAAGCTTTTGCATTATTTATTGAATCAGCATTGCGGAGAACCACTTGGCATCAAGTTCAGTGTTTCGCCTACAAACTTCAGCTTGCAGTACCTGATGCCAAAAAAAAAGCACAACATTGACGACCTGCTTGCTAAGGGGCATGGCAATCGTCTGTCATTACCACCACAGCACCATAGCTCGTGAGAGGCTCCATAAATTTCAGTGCCAGCTAAAAAAGCCTCAACATGAACTGTTACCTATGGTAGCAACTCGCTGGAACAGTGAGTACATAATGCTCTCCCGGCTTGTGGAGCAACAAGCTCTGGTTTCTGCAGATCTCTGTAAATCATTGACCGTCGACTGCTGAAATAGTGAACATGCTCAGACCTATTGAAGAGGCTACAAGAGAATTGTGCCACGAAAATGTACCTACCTTGTCCACTAAAATACCTCTCTTAAATGGAACTGAGTATGTGATCAATTCCCACATCAAGGAAATGCAGGACAAAAGAGAAGTTTTATTTGCAAAGTCCCTACAGAAAACTGTAACGTGTCGTTTTCCTTTGTATCGCAATGTTAAAGAAGATGTATGTGCTATGATTGCAGACCCTAGACTTAAAGCAGTATTACTGGCTAAACACAAAATTTCTTTCGCAATGGGAGTTATAACGACATCACTGATGACTGCAGACGAGCAACACGAAAGTGAATATGAATCCGAGCCACAGTCATCTTGTTCACTGTGGTCTAGGTTTAAAGAACAAAAACAAAAGGTAAAAAACACACTAAAAAGTACCAAGTGAAGAGTTCAAGAGACAAGAGATACCCGAGTGAGCCAGTTATTTCCCGGAAAAGTGACCCATTCGTTTGGTGGCAAAAGAACAAGAGAAACTTTCCTCTATTGGCTCCTATTACCTAGCATTGTATAGGTATTCCTGCCACCCAAGTGTCGAGTGAGAGGTTGTTTAGCAGTGCTGGCAACACAGTTTCAATTAGACAAGAAAACCTGCTTGCAGAACATGTGAAAGAGCTTGTGTTTCTGCATGGAAGATTATCCCAGTAACTTAACTTTTACCATACCATTATTGATGAATTTTTCACCAATCTTTCCGACTATAAAATATGGTATAATTTATTGTGAATGTGTTAAAAACTGAAAACGCACACTATTACATGCCAAGGCATTTTAAATTACGTTTTCGTAGTATATTACGTAGTACTTACCATAACTGCCACAAACACACAGATAAGACAGACATTTTTATCATGGTGACCGACTTGTTTGTTACTACCTGTATGTATTAAAATGTGTGTTTAGGAATTTTAAAAACCTGAAACTTTATTATTGTTGGACTTTAGTATTAATAACTCTATTTGGCGATTATGAAAATTGCAAGGATCGTTGTAATATTTTTAATTTCTTGGGATTTGTGTACTTTATGTGTATAAGAAAGAAAATGTATTTCACAGAAAAATCATAATATTATATCGTGGCAAAATGTAGTTATAAGAATTCTTCATTTCGTCTCGAATTTTTTAGGCATCTAGTCTCAATCTCGCCTCGAACCAAAAAAGTAATTCTTGCACATGCCTACTTATCAGGCAAATTGCACTAATGTTTCAGAGGGTCCATCCAGACTGGAAATGGATGGAAGGGTTGAGCTAATCACTTGCCAGCTCTTGCCAGAAATCCAATTCCATTTACTAGAACCTGAGCCCCACTTCCTCGAGGAACCCACAAGGTACAGGATGTGGCACTTAAGATGAAAGCGCAGATCTTAACCAATGTCTCACCTCCCCCAATCCGCAATTACAAGTCACATGACACTCCTTCGCTTCCACCCAGGTGATATCAATTACCAAAATGCTCTCATTGTCCCAAGCACCATTTCCGCTGGGATTCCCGGAGTATCAAAAGAAACAATCTCCTAATAACGTAGGAAATAGCGGAAATGGGACTGCATTAAGAGGGTCACAAAAACTAAAAACTGCCGGGAAATGCACCAGCTGGAGAAAAGGGCCTGCAACCCTGGCAAAATAAGTAGGACCTGTAGAGTGAACATATTGAAGGTCAACCGAGGAGCCACCTTCGCCGTCAAAATTGAAAGACGAGAACTGATAGCCATACTTGATACTACAGCCAATGCCAATTTTATACGTACCGACCTACTACCCCAGAAACCAGCCTACCTGCGACCAATGCAAAAATCTGTTCTCATGGCCCAGGATGAAGCTACTCTATAAATCTAAGGGAAATCACCGTTAAATTTAACAGTAGGGGGGAAAAACCTCAGAAGAAGAATTTTTTGGGACACTGCAGCTATAGGAAGACCTGATTTTGGAGCAAGTTTGGCTTGCCAGCCAACGGATCAAAATTGAATAAATGGTTATTGTTAGTCATTCCTTCTTTTTAGGCAATATATGGAGAGAAAATAATGGTGATGCCAAATAATTTTATATGAGTATGTATATTGTAAATTTTTTTCAAAGGAAAAATATAGGTTATGTAAACACGACGAAAGTATAATTTTATTTAAACATACTTTCCACCTTTTACATTTTTAACGCACAAATAGTCAACTCTCAATTCTACGATCCTTCACTGTTCCCAGTAAAAGGGTCATTTCGAGAGGGTCGTTAATAGAAAATTATTTTATGGTTCACCACAAAAAAAGGTAATTTTGAGAGGGTCGTTATTCCAGGGCTCTTACAATATAGAGTTGACTCTATGACTCTATAGTGTAAAACAAAAACCTTGCTTTAGCTATATGTGTAAAACTGTTGTAAACAGTTCAAAGGTAACAAGAGCTAAAGTAAAATTTGTAGAAATTGGTTTTCAATGCTTCAATTCCTAACCCATTGATTATCGATGCCACGAAACCTTAAGATTTGGAAGGGGGGGGAATTGAGGCATCATAAAATCTAATTTGACATTCCTAATATATTTCAAACCCAAGTCTTTTTTAAGTACGTATGAGACTAAAATTTTACTTTTAATGTTATGGATACTTTTGGAATAGACCGGCGGAATAGGCGACTGTGCTGCCATCTGTTAGCCAGCGCACTCCGGCACGCTTTAGAAGCCACACCCCCATGAAATAACTTTTTCATGTGTAAAATACAAACATACAAGCGAATTCGAAGAATTTTATATGTTCTGCGAGACCTATATATTTGTTAAGTAACATATTTCTCTGCACAGCAATTCTGCTTGCTAAAAATTTTTATTTAGCCTGGAATCATAAAGCCTTTCTGAGGCCGGCTCACCATTTTGTGTTTTGTGCCTCCTCTCCCACTTCAACTAAAAGGCAAATGCAAATGTTATTTATTTATTTACTAAAATAATGCATAATTTTGTGATGGAACAATTTTTAGAGAAAATAATATTTATGTTAATGTGATACATTGTCAACCAGGTGCATTCAGTACAACAGTTAATTTATAAATAGCCTCGTTGCATGTACAAACTGTAAACTACCTGAACTCCTCTTTTTGATGAGCAAACGCCACTTTTAAATGCAAAATACTTTAATATTTATAATTAAAATATGCAGTCTGACAACTGCCACGAATTCTTAACATTTCCTAATTTCCTAATGTCCAAACGGGTACTGCATAAGAACCTCAATTGACATCTTATTTAACGCGTTAATCCAAATTCAACAACTATAATAAACAATGCTCCCCAGTTTTAGTTTGTGCTTTTAAGTACACACCTAGCCACACAACTCTAGTTGTAGGTGCATTCAGGGAAACAGATTTGAAAGTTGCAACAATTTCAGTATTGATGACCCACCTGTTCCGAGTGGTGCCTTCAGCAGATGGGACTAATTAAGACTAGGGACCGTGATGTTGGAAGTCCTATTGATGGGGAGAGATTGTACATGGGTAAACTTAGTACTATCAAGTTTGGTTGTAATCCTTTAAGCTTTTGGCAGTGCTGGACATATCACAGGTCGTGTATTTGTGTGGATAGTAGCGGAAGTCTCCCCTCTGAACTCTAGCCAATGGATGGCCTTGGCAGGTGTCGTGATCTGGGTGATGCTCAATCGCAGCTTTGGGGGTTTGGGGGAGAGGAGACAGAGAATGAGGGACGTTAAAACATGTAATAGTGACTCCTCCTTGATAGTCCCTTCCCATAGTTGGAGTGGTGGTCACCTGCTGGGTAGAGGTAGCATTCCCGAGCCTTGCCGCTTTCTCATACTGGATAGAGTACACCCTGCTATCCACATGGTCAGACTCCACTATCTCCCTGGCCAGAGCCAAGGCCTTCCTGACCACCTTCTACTGCCCAATCCGTGGGCCAGGTCAATCCATGACCATAAAAGAGGCTATTAGGATCTGAAGAGTCCGAACCCTACCCTCTGGAATAAAGTTGTACAAAATAGGCTGAAGGCTTAGTTGCATACAATTATTCCAAAACATTGTGAACTTTTTGAGGTAGGATGGAGTTAAGTAAGCTTTGAAGCCCATGAGCAAAACTAATGAAAGATAAAAATTAACATCCCCTGAAGTGAGTTAAAAAAATAAAACCCCTAGCCTTAAAGGTTTAGATAATTCAAAATAATGACTAGCTGGTTCTTCTTGGCCAACACTAATGTTCTGTAAAAAAAAAAAATAACTAAAATGATTGAAGAACAAACTGCAGTTAACTGACAACTAAATCAAATGTTGGCAACCCCTATTTACATTGAATCTACACCAAACCAATAAAATAAGATAAATATGTGTCTGTTTGTACAGATAAGAAATTTTTTTTTAACGGCAACTGTTACGACATCCATTAATTATAACACACACAAATTTACTGTTTGTAATTGTAATTTTAATTTTATCTCCTAACAATGTATGACAATCCATGAACAGTTACTTCACTAAAATCAAGTTTGCCACTGATGTGAAATAATTTATTTGCAGAACCATTCATGTTTCCCATAACAAATCGACAAACTTTGTGGTGCTTCACAGGCGTTACCAAAAATGGTGGATCAAGTTATTTACAAAGCGGTTGATATTTTCCCACATTAGATTTCACTGAAGATGATGCACTGAAAAGGCACTTATAATCAATCATATTTAATGAAAGCAAATACAAAAATTATTAATGACTGCAGGTAAAACATTTAAACAACATGCAAATACAAGCACATTTAAAAGGTGATCAGTCATAGCTCTGCTCTGTGGTCGCTAGGTGCAGTTTCTGTGTGTTTGTGCAAAGAATGAAAAGCTAGGCATGGGAAGGCTGAACAGCAGCAACAGCAGTATCGATCGAGCTGAGAGGGTGCGTGTGCAGCTCTGTCGCAGGAAGCAGGACAAGCTAACCACCTTCCTCTCAACATTCACCTTGGCAAGGTCGCCTGGTCCCATTGCAGTGCGCGTACACAGCAAAGACAGCCAAAGGAGCCGCACTAGTTGCAACTGCATTGGCACATCTACCTTTTACCACCCTTTGTGTTACCTGTATAGAAAGCCTGCGAAGGACCAGGTAATATACATATTAAAATAAGTTAATATTAAACAATACACCAACTGATTTTCCTGCAAGAGGCCAGTGAAAATGTAGTTTGCACTCACCAAAAGCTGCATGACGCACTGAATTTATGCTTTCTTTGTTTACAAGGGGAGGACCTGTGTGTCTGTCAAGAGAATAATTTCTCACAAAAGATTTAAAAATATTAAAATGAATTAATATTTCATTAGAACATTTTTACTTAAGAAACAACTGAACACTGATGATATTATTGACTGTTTGGAACTAAAGTCAATAAAAATAAGTCAAATTTGATTTTAATTTTACCACTAAAACCATGCATAAAAGGCCAAAGTAAAATTTTAATGTAATCTTTGCTATAGGGAGTGGGGTGGATAAGAATCTATCCAAAATCAAATAACGATTCCTTCAAAGTAAGAGTAATTTTCCTGCGAACCTTGAAAGGAAGTAATTTTGAAATCAGACAGTAATGTCTTGCAATAACTGCACTGAACTGCACTCAGTGTGCACCGGCTGAGTGCAGCATCTTCCAATTGCTGGAACTCATACCCAGTGCAGTTGTTATTTTGTCATTTAATTGCTTATTGCACTGGAAAAGTAAACACTGAGTGCAAGTTTTGCCATACTGTATCCTGCGTCAGTGCAGCAGTTTGAGGGCGAATATGGCCGACAAACAAGCACTCGCTTCAGGTATAAGGGTAATAATGTGATCATTGCACCTTCCACTGAGTGTGAACTCAGTGCAGTCAATTGAATGATGTAATTTCTCATCCATGTTCACACCTCCCTAGAAGAGCGAGACAAACAGCATGCAGCCATCTAGCTAGTATACAAAGCATGGTGGGATGGCAGTGGCGACGTTGGCAATTAAACTGTTTGGAAACTCAACTTGCCTAAGCATAACAGATAGGGGTCAATACTAAAAATCTATGTAATATTTTTTTTCTTTCAAATGAAATTATAAAAGAAAACATTTTGAATAATAGAAGAGGGTACTTACAATCATCACAAAAAGAGTTCCCGCAGCAAGGTATCATGATTGCATCCGTGAGCAAATCCTTGCACACAGTGCACAGCAGATCCTCCGGTATCTCAGGCTTCTCTACCACTTGCTCCGGCTCAGGCTGGAAAGGAGGCTTCTCCTTCTTCCCTTCCTTGTATGCTTGGCTACACACACACCAAACACAGTGAACTAGAGAAATGATTTCACCCACCAAATGGGCAATGAGGAATTGCTCTACACACTACACACAAAAATTTCAAATGTACAAACTGAATTTTAATTACTTACTGATCAATTGCAGGGACCGCAAACTCTCCCGTTGGTGTCATCATGGCGCCTGGTACTGATGGGCCGTCAACCACTACCATAAAACTACGAGGAATTCCAGTACTTTTCTTATAGTCTACAGGATCCTGCAAATAATAAAAATAGAATCCCACACATAGATCACTACACAATTAAACCCACATACATGAAAAACAAATTATATCAGCATTATAACATACAATCAAATATGCGCATTGCTGACCACGCTTGTACATTTGTGACCCGCCACTTTGCCATTAAAAGGTGCACCCTTTCACCATCCCTGTGTCATTGAGAAACACAAGAACCAATGTTAGGTAATGGTTGGCTTATATGATAGCTCAATAAGTAACATTCTGCAGTCTAAATTCATAGAACCATCCTACACTATTCATGAATCAATTTAACACAAAATGATCAATATGAAATACCAAAAATCTGGAGCGTTTGGCATTTTTTCATTCCTACATGCATGGTTGACAACTCTCCTCCTCTATACTTGTCTAATTCTGACCCCCACCCCTCCTTCAAACAAATTTTTTCACTAATTTTACTTCCTCTTAAGTCTTTTTTCAATGAAGATAAATAATTATCACATTCCTGTTTATCTATGGATAGCTGCCAAAAGTTATTGAAAATGCAGAACACAAACAAGATATCTAGAAACGTAGTGAGTGAGGTACTAATTTCCTGNGCTGCCAAAAGTTATTGAAAATGCAGAACACAAACAAGATATCTAGAAACGTAGTGAGTGAGGTACTAATTTCCTGACATAAGTCTGGTAGGGAGACTTTCTTACTACATTTATATCCTGGTTGGTGTGTATAGAAGCTTTGTTTAAGTAGAGAATAAACTACTTCCCAATTTCTTCCCCCAACAATTAATTTAGGGTGAAAACACTGTTTTCCTACAAACCAAGTACAAAATTACTGTTCCATAATGCTTTCTTTACACTGCAAGCTAACAGTGTTTCTTGCTCTCAGATATTAGTCCCCTGCATTGTCATAAATTGGCCAGCTTGTGGACTAANGCTGCCAAAAGTTATTGAAAATGCAGAACACAAACAAGATATCTAGAAACGTAGTGAGTGAGGTACTAATTTCCTGGCATAAGTCTGGTAGGGAGACTTTCTTACTACATTTATATCCTGGTTGGTGTGTATAGAAGCTTTGTTTAAGTAGAGAATAAACTACTTCCCAATTTCTTCCCCCAACAATTAATTTAGGGTGAAAACACTGTTTTCCTACAAACCAAGTACAAAATTACTCTTCCATAATGCTTTCTTTACATTGCAAGCTAACAGTGTTTCTTGCTCTCAGATATTAGTCCCCTGCATTGTCATAAATTGGCCAGCTTGTGGACTAANCTGCAAGCTAACAGTGTTTCTTGCTCTCAGATATTAGTCCCCTGCATTGTCATAAATTGGCCAGCTTGTGGACTAAACAAGATGAACTGTAACAAGGTCAGAGAAGACCACATGTATTTCACAGTACAAAAAGTAACAAATAATCACACTGATGAAGTGCATTTATACATTAAGATAAAAATAGCTGCAATGTGTCACACAAAATGTTGCAACTAAGAGCATGTAAATATAAAACTTAGCATATGCAGTTCAAAGGCAAGAAATGGCTGAATGAGGAGGTGTAGCAAATGTGTAATCAAATCATTGAATGCATGTGTGACTCCTGGCCAACAAAATAGAAACTACCAAACAGATGACCAGGAGCTCTGCTTAACCAACCAATTACCATGCTTACAATAAGTAGTGTCCACATTGGCCAAATGGTGTGACATGCTCCACAAACATTAAACACATGAAGTTGCATTAAATGCATGAAGATGTGACTCCTAGGCGGTTTATTTCAATGACAGCTGCTGTTTGCACATTAGCAAAAGTAAAACCTACATCAATTTTATGAGTGGATGACATGCAACCACCATGACCTAACAACCAGTGGAAAATCAGAATACCTATTTCTANACATCAATTTTATGAGTGGATGACATGCAACCACCATGACCTAACAACCAGTGGAAAATCAGAATACCTATTTCTAGAACAACAAAAGCAAAGCATGAAGACGTGACTTCTGAAACTACTCTAAATGGCTCAAAAGGTGATGCACAATGACAGTTATGTTTCATCAAACATAGCTCTTGATGACCAATGCAATAACAGTAATTTTAACTGCCATACAAAGGTTTAGGTATAAAACCTTACCTAGTTTTGAACTGGTAAGTAATATTTTAATTCTTTACTTTTTTTTTTAGATTGGCAGGTGGCCTCCTATGTATTGATCAATTGCAAGAATAAATAAACACTGCCATAGACAGATTAGGATCCTGAAAACCACAACATTACAGAAAGCAGACTGAACAGAAGTTACNACCATTACAGAAAGTAGACTGAACAGAAGTTACACTTCCCCATAAGAACATTAAATCTATTAGCTAGGTTCCCAGGCACTCCAAAATACAGTGCAAAGAATTTTTGTGCTCTTGTTAGAGTCAAAAACGCCTGTGAAATAAGTTATATATAAAATAAGGTATTCATGTTATGTATTCTTTGTAAGATTTAAAATTATTATATCTTATTTAAGCAGAATTGCATAAAGTCTTGCACTACAATAGTTCATCTAAAACCACCTATCATACTAAATTGTGCAAGCAATAATTATTTTGTAAAAGAAAAATAACTTTATAGCAAATCACCAATATATGTAACTAAACATGGTATCCTATTGCTAACAACTTAATTTCAAATTTTAATGGCAATGGTCTGTATAGATGTTAATTGTTACATATTTGGTTATTGATATAATTTTGTGTTGTGTAGTTTTTTATTCATTTAGTCACTAATTAATAGCACTGGACAAAATCCAATTACCTAAATTCTGAATACTCTCTGTCCCATGTAACTTGGCAAGATTTTGACAGTTACATGAAAGTAGCGCCAATGTTTACTTTTCGTTTATGTATCCTTTCACCATCAGCTGGTGCATCAAGTGGCGGCTGTATATTTATTTTATTAACACGCTGTGAGGTAATCCATTTTCCATTGTAACGCTAAACAAATTGTAAGGTATTTATAGACTGACATCTGTCTAAAAAATGTGTGGGTTATAAAAGTAAAAATAGAAAACCTTTCAAAAAATGAAATATTTGTCAACTTTCTTTATACAGTATATTACAGACAACGAATTTGGGTTAACATTTGCGAGACAGTAATTGTAGTTCTTACCCCACTTTGGATGTTACAGCTAATATGTTAAGACTGGAAATAAAAGTAATTCTGGGAACTTGCTTGACAACGCAGTTTTCATTCGCCAACAAGTAACTTACCAACAACTTTTGCAAAGCAGTTATTCTGCTATTACTGATAGTAAACAGCTCGAGTTAGAAATATGTGGCGTGGAATAACGTAAGAATTGCTTCAAAACTACCGACACGCATCCCACTTTCTTAATTTTATTAATACACTATAGTAACAACATGAAAACAAAAATATGGGTTTGCGTGAGAACTTGGCATGTAATGAACGTAGGCGTAACGAAAATGATTGCTGAGCCAATAGAAATTACTACAGTGAAACCTCGTTGTTGCGTTCCTGTTTATGTCGATTTCCCGTATCAGTTGATTTTTCTGGATGGTCCCAACAAATATCCTATATAAACAATGTTAAAAAAGCCTGCATGTTACGCCCTTACATCATTAATTTACCCGCATTCTGTCTGAAAACCAAGATATATTCGGAACTATTGTTTATATGTGAAAAAACTATCTTAAAACTGGTACTACCCAAAATTCAGTAGCGCCAAGAGCAGGTAAACAGACACTCCCTAACCTCAAATGCTAGTATACACAACTAGTTGTCATGAAACGTTGCAATTGTTAACAACTACTTAATTTATTTTTGATAATTCAATCACTATTTGTTTTAAATTACTCACGTCGAAAAACAGGTGAAACATAATAATTGCAGGTATTTCTTTGTTTCAAGTCAGCAAACGAATATTCGCGCAAATAAAAACGTGTGTTTAATGGATGTGGTACTGACCAGAACCAAACATTAATAATGGACGGAATGGATTTGAACTTTACTCTCGTTCCACAATGGAAACGTAATAATTTTTAGGTCAGTACGGTAAATAACCATGTCAATTACAAGCATTAAAGGGGAACAGTATGTTTTCATGGATTAATTATGTTAAGATAAAATTACGCTAGTGCCTTTTTTTTAAGAGTGATGCAGTGATATCAACTCTCACACAAGATGGCGAGTGTTGTCAACTTAGCAGACTGCGTTTAATTTGGCAAAATTTAAAAACATTTAGCGGGCAACGGAATTTTTAGCGGAGGAAAATATAATTCCATAAAATCAGACTTTTATTTGTCAAAGTCAATAAACTGTGTTGAATTTGCCTCCAAAGAAGAGTAAAAAATATAAAACACAGCATTATTATGATGAAACCACGTATAGTATTTTATTACGATACTTAAATTTTACCAATTTTTAGCACGTTTCTCTTTTAAATAATTGTTTTTAGTGAATTTTGTTTAATTTTTGCCACTTTTTTTACATTTGGCAGAAATTTAGTGAATTTTGTTAGACATTCGGCGGATTTTCGACATTAAGTGCATTTCAATATTTTACAATAAGGACAATACTTATATTGAATGATTGAAATATGTTTTCCCATCAAGTATTTAAGATATGCCCACTGTTCATTACAGGCAATCAACTCAGTATACCCAAGGATGAAAATAAATTTTTTTTTTGAGGTTAGGTTTTACTTTCTGAGGAAAGTGGTCCACGTGTTGAGTTTTCCCGCATGCTGAGTTTTATTCAGTAGGTCCCATGAAAAACGAATAATAGAGGTTTCACTGTAGTAATCAAAAATTGCTGTACGCTGAAATACAAATGTTACTTAAAAAATTATACAGTGCTCGCAGACAAATGAAACCATGAGTGTGTTCAGCAGGTCGCAGCACATTGGCCTGCCTCTTAATTAAGTCTTTGTAAAGTTCACTTTTCTCTTATTACTGGCTCAAAATGACAAGCGTTTGAAATATATACAGACAAATTATTTGAAACAATAATTAAACAATACCCTGCAATAGTTCTGTAGGCTTTTGGAATTAATATCAAGCATGTATGAAAGGTGTGGAGAGTGGGGGTACGACATAAAAAGAACTCCCAATGTTTGAAGTTGCATTTCATTTGAATACAGACCGTTTTAATGTAAATTTCAATTTGGGCACCTATATATTTCTATTTTAGCACAAAGTTTAGTTTATAACACTCATAACAGCTGGTTTGTGATCACGTAAAATAAAATATATTAAATCATCTAGGAATTCTTTCTTATACGCATATTTTCTGCATGTCTGATGTGCGTCGGCAGTGCAGTCCGAATAGCCAACGTAATATTAATTTTTTCATGCATCAGCTGATATATGATTTTTTAAATGGCGCACTGTTTATTTCATATACGTAAAATTGCCACTCACTGACTGTCACAATCTTGCCAAGTTATGAGACAGAGAGTGCAATCTGCTAACAAATTTGTAGAGAAATGTAACTTTACAGCAGGACTTATTTTAATCCATGTCTTCATACCACACACTTTTCCTTGAATAATGGTTTCACCATAATATTTTTGCAGAAAACATGATTATAAAGTGAATTACTATAGTTTATTTTTTATTTTTTCCACTCTCATGTGAGCTTTACAACAAGCAGGATTATAGTTAATAACCAAAATATTCCTCCTGAATTCCTCACATTTGTGCATTACACCACCTTAATGACAAATACCTAAAACTAAACATTTAAATACAGAAATTACATACAGTAACACGAAAAAATGGAAAAACGTCAGCAGAGCATTTATTTGAATCAGGATGTTCCCTCCACCACACTCAAAATTTACAAAAATAAAACTTAAATGAATGTCTACATGTAAATGCTGCAGTAGCCACATCAAGAAATTTGAATGAATATAGCAATGAAAACATCACATATAGCCCACTGACACATATACTCAAGCCTTTGTAATATCACTTAAGACAATGCACTTTGAAAAATCTTCACAAATTATTAATATAGAACAGACACACACAATAGTTCCCAGATCTTAAGGGCGTTTGTTGGCTATGGAAAAATTTGTTATTTTATATTTGTACCAAATACTGTTCCAAATTTTAGATATTATCAGTAATTACCCTTTCCTAGAAAAAAATTTCTTTGTTCATAGTTTAAGCATAAATATTACAGTTACAATAAATGAAACCTAACTTTCATACAGAAATGTCATAATTCACACTGACAGAAAATGCCAAGAGCTACTTCAACATGTCTATAAAATCGTACAAGGAATTCTTCTGGCAATTTCAAAAAACTACTGAAAATAAGGAAATTCTTTCATATTTTTGACTTGTGGCTACTCAAAATTTTTGCAAAATAACTTTTGCAATTCATACCTTCAAATGAATTAAAATTAGACCTTTCAGTTACCAATGTAACATTTACTGCAAAAAGTTTGGTTTATTTGTACATTACATGGAGAGTAACATTTTTAATGTGACATGTCATTTTGCAAAAATCATACAATCTAAACCAATTTTATTTGAGGAAAAATTAGTTGCAGATAATGTCTACAAGTTGAACAGTATGTGGTACAAATATTAAATAAATTTTTTTGTAGCCGACATCCTTAACACTATTTTTTTATTTCCAAATTGTAAAAAAAACTGTGTTTTCTTTTTATAAAAATACATTAAATCAAACAAAATGTTATCAAATACTGAACACTGGGTAGAAAAGCTGGAACAGTTTTGGATTTATCAGTTTGTCCCCCTCCCTCCCCCTCTTTCTGCTCGCCATACACACATCTACTTAAGATTTTGATCCAGTAGTTTTGGAAACGTGAAAGACAATTTCAGAGATGGATAAGGTTTAAATTCCAATAACACAATCACTTCTAGTAGAACCCCTTTTTTATTTAAACTTTACGGAGAAGGGCAAAAATGTGTAAATCAAGGGAAATTGTAAATGGAAACTATCAAACTTTAAGACCATCTTTAGCTGTTAATGTTGATTTAATAAAAATACTGTATTAATATCTTTAAATAAAAAAGTACATGTCTGGAAAATTTCAAGAATAGTTTCATTTTAAGTTAGTTTTTATTGTAATGTAAAGACATGTTAATAACTTTAAGGATAAGTTTTTCACTTCTGACTGAACCGGTGACATTTCATGTTTTATTTTGAACTAAATCACAGAATAATATAGTCATCTCCATATAAGTTATTTTTGGGTCTATTAGGTCTGCTGCAAATCTGTTAACTTTTCTTTTTTTCAGCACTGAAAAATTTCAGAGGTGACATGTTAACTTTCACATGTGTTCTACTTATATGATTGCACCCAATATCTGCATGGATGTGATTTCTACACAAAACTGCAATGTAGAAATTTCCAAATTTTGTTAACTACATAATTTAAAAAATTAAAGTATAAAATAAGGAAAACAATAATTAATTGTAGTGTAAATGGCAGGAATTTAATACAGTGTAGACATACAGTAAATGGTGGGACCTAAATAAATTGGTGTATTTAAAGGCGGAATTGTAATTTAGAAGAATTTAAAATCTAGGTTCTACTGCACTTTAATTTATCAGTTTTTTTTATTCCCATTAATAATGGAAAATAAAAAAACCAATAACTATTAACTTAACATTTTCTATTCAGCTATGTTACAGCCAGAATAAAATTTTTTATAATAAAACATGACATAACATTTATGGCTCAGAAACTAATAAATCCAAGACTGCCGACATTACATCCCTTTAAGTATTCTCTAGAACTATCAGCTACACTGAATAGTTGTGTACACTTAACACAATCCACCAAGCCAACATACTGCACGAGTCACTACATTTACGAGAGAGCAAATAACATACCATGCAAGAGGCAGCCCCCAGTGCATCATGCTTCGCTGCAGGAAACTACAAAGGATGATCGGAAAGTAATAAGACATCTCGCATCTTAGAAACAAGAAATAATACAAAGCCATTACAACTGCAAGCCATGCATTTCCCACAATTACAACAAGAATTTTCAATTTCAACAAACTAGCATAATCCCTGAAGTTCGGAGGCACAACGTATGAAAGCCGCTTCCTTGAACTAAGCGGCAAACTGTGCACGCGACACAAAAAAAGCCCACAACACAAACACCGGACAACCAATCTCCATGAACAAGCACTCGCTCTCGTTACTTTCCAATCACAGCTGGTTCAGCAAGCACTCCTACCACCCGTATTGGTAGTTCATTTTGTTTACCTGGTTTGCGCTAAGAGGACAATTCTTGATCCAGTGACCTGTCTGATGGCACTTGTAACAGCGGTAGGTGGGGGGAACCTCTCCCATCTGATTTGCACCACGTATCTTGATGTAACTGATCAACAATGGGAGCCGGGTTTATTACACAGCACCAGAAAAACAAAAACCCTGCCCCAACACACAACCACCCTGCACCACACATTTACTGGACTCAATGAACTTCGTTCAGAGAGAAGAAAACTTATCCGCTGTGATATTTACAGTGTAGTTAAGCTTCCACCAGAATGAAAATATAATCCAAATATTTTTCTAAATGGCAAGAGGCAACATGAACACTGATTGTAAAAAGTGGGTGAAATGTACTTTAATTCCATTCCCAGCACTCTAAGCTGCAAGAAATCAGGTTATGACACAGACACAATTTAATAAGCAAGAAACATACTACATAAACCACATCAAAATAAAACAAACGACTTAACTACATCCAACACCAATGGAACACAACTCTAATCCCACACCAACTCATACAAAGACAACATTATTGCTTTTAACAAGCACTCACTATTTCTACAGCAGACCTTTAACAATATCCTAATTTGTTTTTAATCCCATATATGGTGAAGTTTTAAGAAATAACCATATAATTTTAGATAAGACATTTCAAATTTAAAAAATGTCATCATCTACCAAAAAATGTGATTTGCAGGTGGAGCGTTCATAACAAGGAGAAAATACACAAGCATGAAGCGTGTAACTTGAGTATTGCAACACCATACTAAAACTTGGTTCGAAAAGGATTGAACAGAACAGAAGTATAAAAGAAACTCTTTCAGTTTCCAATGTAATGGGAAAAAAACCACTAAAAAGTTGTAGACTGTGCAGAAAAAAGAACAATGAAAATATTATCTTTAGAAGATGATTTGTAAAAATATTAAGATGATAATGACCTAGATGTAATGAACGCAATACAAAATTCTCGAAAAAGTTAGCAAAGTAATAAAAAATATGACTAGGAAACAACTTGGAACATGCAGAAAAAGAAAGGAAGCAATAGAAATAAATTGTGTTTGTGTTAAAAGTTCTACTGACGGTAATGATGATAAAGAGAACATTTTATTTAAAAAATGAGCAGCTGTAAGCTTACGTGAATAATAAATATAGTTAAACCTTGCTTTTGTATACTGGAGAAATATTTTGCACTGTTAGCCAATAGATATAAAATTCTGTGGCTTGTATTTAAAACATTAAAACCAATTTCAAACAAAAAATAAAAGACAAAATTCCTACTGTGAAGCACGCAGTTTGAATTACTATTTACACAGTAAAACTGATATTTTCCACTTTTTATAAGCGACAGGGAAAAATTATTGTGACATTCAAGAAATGCATTAAACAAAATGGCCTTCAAAAAGATTTTTGCTTTCATCATTTTACCGATTCAAGATGAATTCCAACTGAAAATATTCTGAAACACTGAATTATTCGTAAAAGTTTTAGTGCCCAAATCTATTCAGCGACACAAACTATAAACTTTTGTAACGCACACTATTACAGTAATTAGATAATGNTTTTAGTGCCCAAATCTATTCAGCGACACAAACTATAAACTTTTGTAACGCACACTATTACAGTAATTAGATAATGTATATTTCAAACACCACTGACGAAATTCTTAAATTACATCTGAATGCACGTCATAATTCCAAATAGGTGGTAGCATTTACTAAGTGTTCGCTGTACACTTTGAATAATTCTAGTATTTAGCATATACATGTATATTTCCAACAATTATTATTATTTGCGTGCAGATAAACAAACATTGCTGCCTGAGTTTACAGCTATAGTCCGGTGATTCAAGCATACCCATTCATGCAACTGTCCAAATGATTCCCATAACATAAGGTGACCCCTCCAGGAAAAGTTTCATGCNTCAAGCATACCCATTCATGCAACTGTCCAAATGATTCCCATAACATAAGGTGACCCCTCCAGGAAAAGTTTCATGCAATATAGAAACAAACTTAAACAGGTAAACCATGTACTTATTGTAAATAAAAAATGTTGAACTATTGGCATGCATATAAATTGCTACTGTGAACTATTTACTGAAACATGCAAATACAAAAAATCAATCATCAGATCTTTCTGTGACCCAGGCAGCGCCCAGGAAAATGAGTTACAGCAGTCGCCTACCTGACGCTTGAACTGCTTTGCAGCATGTTTGAAACATTTGGTCTCCTTATTAAAACTATTGAACATGTTCCTAATATACTTACTAATGAAAAGAAAAAGAAAACACCACCAGATGAGGATGGAATGGCACTTGCAATTTTTCAAAATATCACACATTCTACAAATATTATTTTGGATCCCTCCAACATTGTTTAAAAAAACTGCATTTTCAGACTGTCTGAAAATGAACGAAACTACAATAGAAGCCTGTATTGCAATAAAATGATTGGGGCATCATCGCTTTACATCCCACAGGTACACAAAAACACGACGAGAACATTGCATGCCAGTTCAGAACCTTGCGCTTAGCAACTATGGTGCGCTTGTGTGTGGCTGTGTAGCCCTTACCGCTCCCATGCTTGTGAGCCTCAAACACAAAAATAGCTCCCGGTGGGCAACTGAACAACTCCCCCACTTTCCAGCCCAGAAGGCTCAACAGCTGGTGCAGCTGCAAAGCAAGGACACAGCTACTGCATCACTTGAAGGGCAGATGAGTTTTGCTGACCTTGACCAGCTCCCAGTACTCTTGTATTGATGCCAGCAACTTCACTCAAGATAAAAGGAGGGTGGAGAACTGGGGCATGGGTGACTCCCCAGAGTGAAACGTGCATGAGATGGGACTTCCCCACAAAGCTAATAAGCACTCTACTCCAACACCCCTTCACCCGACCACTAAGAGTTTGAAAGGGTGTGCACTTCAATATTGCATTTGTTCAGTTCCTGGTATTTATAGGTTTCCAGCTCTTTTTTAGTTTTGGGATACAGCAGTTGAGATCCCTTCAAAACAAAGTTTAAGCTTTCAGTAGTGGTGTATTAAACTCAGAAAGATTCAAAAACTGGGCTCAGTTTCCAGGTTGGGTGCTTGAAGCCTAAAGCAACAATTATAGGGCCCATTCTGAGCATAAGGGACAGTTGCTGCAGCACTTCACTGGATGGCATATTTACCCCTTCTGTAAAAAAAAAAAAAAGCCCTATACAAATAAATATTAAAGGGAAGGATAACCACACTTTCACTTGCTTCAGTGCTCAGGAGCAGAAGATGGAGGCCTGGGGCTGCTTTAGTTATTACCAGGTGCACCAAGTACCATGCCGAGGAAAGAGGTCACACCTTCGGTGGCAGTGCATCTAAACTGGCTGCAATTGGTTACTGGTTTACATGAGACTCCTTGGGATATTGGGGCATCTGTTTAGAAAAGAATAGTTGAGTCCAAGATTACATCAGAGCCATACTATTTTTTAGGCACCTGTCCCAGGTATGATTTGACGCACGACACTTCTCAGCATTATATTATCTTTTTAGACTTTGCATCATCACATGCACGCTACGTGCCCAGAAGGATGATTAAACCCAGAGTGGCTGCCTCCAAGGCCAGCTCATCTTTGCCCCTCGGGAAACACGGATACAGAAGAGCTGCGCAATAATAAAAGGGAGTCGCATCATTACCCCGCCTATTGTTAAACCCACAGAGAAGCAACCACCGGCATGCAAGAGTTTGCCCCTACATAAGCTGCGGATACTGCCACATAGCTGCCAAACTACTCTGCCGCTAGACTGCCCAAGAGATGGCTGTCGAAGATAACATAAGGGACCCGAAAGACACGTCGGCCAACAGAATACAATGCAGTACGCCCAGCAGAAACGTCAGTTCTGGTGAGGCAGCTCGCTCCAGCACCATCCAGTGATAGGGCTCTCTGCCAGCTCCTCCTCCCTGAGGAGCCAACACAGCAAGTTGCATAAGTGGTTCCAAGGCTATCTACTACAGTCCCAGTCCTCTTGAGGACTCTCCCAAGTGCTTCCTAAGTTCTACCAGCAATTCTAACCTCCGACACCTTCACTACCAGTACAGCCAAAGTCGTCGCTACCCCTGACACTTGCCGTCAAAGATCACCACACCCGACACGTACACCACACATGGTGTACCCGAGTCCCTTCAGGACTAACCTCCGCTATTAGGGTTCAGCTGTTTTCACAGTTACTTAACTATACCTCTCGTCCGCGCTTCAAGCCAGACTCTTCCAACCGACACGCCCCTTCACATGTCTTGCCCTTTTTCAAAGTCCGTTGAACACCTNCAGTTACTTAACTATACCTCTCGTCCGCGCTTCAAGCCAGACTCTTCCAACCGACACGCCCCTTCACATGTCTTGCCCTTTTTCAAAGTCCGTTGAACACCTAGCGTGTGTTGAGGTAGGAGATAGTACGGGTCACTGTGTTCTATTCTCATGAGAATAAAATACGTCTTCCAGTTAATTGCTGTTTCCTTGCTCTGAAGTGAACGTGTGCCTTTTCCCCAACCTGGTGTCATCCCAGAAGGGAGTGGCAAGGAACCGCATACTTGGCAACTGTTTACTGACCTAGAGTAGGACTGCAGGCAGCCCCTGACCAGAACTGCAAGTACATTGCACACACCACAGATTCGACGGCCACCCATACTATGAACCCGGTACCTCGGTGCTAGGGACATACATACGGTAAAGCCACAACTCCTAGAAAGAGACACAACGAAGCATCTGGACCAACCAAGTCAGCTAACCCACTCCCTCTAGAGTGTATAAATTTGCCAGTGGGGGGTGCAACGCCCGACAAGGATTGACACAGGCACTTCTGGTTTACACACTAGCTAGGGGATTGTTGCCTGCCGCACTCTACAGTGGTGAACATTAAAACTTCCCTGCCCATGACGTTCGCCTATCAACAAGGAAACAGAAGTAATGCACGGAGGACAGCTGCTGTCCTCGCATCTCGACACCCTCTTAGTAGTCAACCCATATCAGCCTTCAGCTGCTTATCCTCAGGAAAGAGCACAGACTACCAGACACCTAGTGAAGCCTCACTTTACTACCCTCCCCACCAACCTATTTGGCCACNATCACTGTCCGTAATGTCGAAGCCAGCTAGTCCGGTTCCTGCCAGCCCACCTGCATGTCAACTTCAACCACGGGATCGGACAGGGGATACCCTCCTCGTCCACCATCTCCAGCAGAAGCCAGCCCAGGTGGAGCAGAGCCTTCAACAGCCCCAGGGTACATTCTCCAATGGTAAGCCTGTCTTAACACTTGCCCCAGCCCCCCAGAGACATCTATTATTCACAACCACAGGTTTTATGCCCAGCAGACGGCCTACCCGCCCTGCCCTCTTCAAGGGACCAATGCGAGGTCGTTGTACGATAATACAGACACCTCCACTAGAGTCCGTCCGGAACCTGCGCACCTGACTTGTGCAGAAATAAAAATCTCTTGACGTGACCATCATGCATCAGATTGATCAGTAAGGAGGTTATGGCTAGCAAGTTGGTGGTCTGGATCAATGGACACCAAATCGCTTCTCCCAGTTCCTATGTTCCTATCGTGTATAAAAAAAAAGCAGTTCTTGCACAGCATTACATCAAGTACCACAGATGTGAGAAGGACGGTACTTCAATCAACAAATTTCCTCAGCAGCTCAAGGTACCAAATCAGAGGTACACAACAAGGATCTTGGGATGTCTTGACCACCAACCCCACATGTGATCATACATATTTGGGAGTACTGGAGCAGCTACCCACAACCACACAGCTACAATGGCAGAAACCACCCAGGGTGGTATCGTTTTCAAGTCTGCCTCACCAAGATACGCAGTCACCTACCCATATCCACAGCACAGAACAGCACAGACAAGTTGAGCAGTTTAGCGGTGGATCTGGTGAAAAACTGAAACCTGTTTCTATGAGTGGGCTTCGCCATCTAAGGAATATACCAATCCTCTACCCCCTGATGATGTAAGACTTAGCACCTAAATGGGATGGGATNGAGTATGGAGCAGTGTCAGAATGTAAGGGTGGGGGAAATGGGAGATCCCCGAGAAAACCCATAGACTAATGGCATCATTGGCACGATCCCCACGTGCAAAAATGCAGGGACTTGATTCCTAGAAAACTTTGTTGACCTACGATATCGTGTTACTCATAGCATGTGAAGCTCATAGAACTTTAATGACGTCATGCTTCCTTCGGCTGAATTTCTCCTATATTCATGACAAACTGGCAAATGGCGCACACGCGAGTAAAATATGCTAAACACCACATGTATTCATTTAAATGAATTGGGGTCTGTAAAATGTATTACGATACTAAATGACAATTAATACTAGTCTGAATATATTTACAATATTCTTATACCACAAACTACAGTGGATTCTCCATCCACCGTTTCTCAGAGGACCGACAAAAAATTTCAATACATGTGGACATTCAATGAATGTAGTCTTGAAATACAGATAATTAAAAAATGGGACCACAGAATATGTTCCATGGATGCAGGATTTCAATACATCCGTGTTCAATACATAGAGGTTCTACTGTAGTAAATCAGGAAATAAATATAACTTTAAAAGTATGTGACAGTATACATTTATTAATCACTAGGGTCCGTAACTGTTGTTTAGCAAAATAAAACAGCATGCAGTTAAAAAACGTGCATTTGCTCACAAATTCAAAAAGGCCACCACACCATAGTTTATGTCTTTTAAACAGTTATTAGTTCATTATGTAACTTACACAACTGTTAACAATTGGTTATGTCTAGCATTCATTTGTTGAAGTAATAATGCTCAATTATTTAGACAGCTACGTCAACTGGATGTCATTCTAATATAATTTTCCTTTTATTATCAATCTTCACAAAATGAAATAAACACGCCCTTTTACAAGAAACATAGGGTGTGGAATATTTTGGATGGATAAAAACAGCATTACTTAACACCAGACTGCATGGTGGCTTCAACTGTTTTCACAAATAATTCCTAAAAGGATTAGAAGTGAAATAAAACGTAATTGAAATACTTACAAAACATATATACACAATAATAATATTCATGAAAATGGTTTCGTACAGTCAACATGTTTAGTAAAATGTTAAGACGTGTGAACTCAAATGAGGTTATGTACAGCATAACCAATTTTTTGAAAGCATTGAGTTTAATTCAAATATTTGTAGTTCATAAAAGAGATAATTTTGTGAACGTAAATAAGGATATATACTTTTTAAAAATATTATTTGCATTTGTGTAAAATATTTTTATACTAGCAAACCGGCCCGGCTTCACCGGGTACAATTGAGTTTTACAGTGATACACTAATAAATAAAAGACAATACATTTATGTGAAAACAGAATTATAAAATTATACTATGTTGCCCTAGGTTTTTAACTGATTACGGCAACCCAAAAGGAAGGAAATATTTTTTACCCAATTGCCAAGAAGTAGGGTAATGTTTTTGGAGTGTATCTGTGCAACTATTGCGTAGTTACCAGATTTTCGTTTTCTAGCGTCAATGTATGAAAAACAAAATGTGAGTTTCATCAAGTTGTAGCTTTAGAAATAAGTGTACCTAGGTACTACTTTTTGCGCTTGACTGAGGGATCTTAATCAATCACCAAAGTTAAGCAACGTTCCCAGCGGCACACATTTGGAGGGGTGACAGTTTAGTGGCATAACATCTGAGCTCTTCCGGGCATCGGAGGGCACGTTAAATATTCTGTCCTGGTTGTTCTAGATTGATAGAAGTCGTTAAGCCATTTCAGAGGTCCTTGGCGGCCTGATAAACTCTGACACCAGAGGAAAAAAATATTTTGGTCACGTTTCCAGCCGTTGCAGGACTATGTTTTGTTGTTATTCCACAGGACCCGTACAATTTACTGGGATAAAAATTATCCTATGTCCTATTCCAGGACCTAAAGTACCTACATACCAAGTTTCATCAAAATCCGTTCAGCTGTTATGGAGGTGAGTGGTAAAAAAAATGTGCACGCATGCATGCACGTGCTCATACACAACACACACACACACACACACACACTTTTTCAAATATATAATATTAGTAGGATTTGTAACGACTGTTCTCATTACGTGAAACAAACATAACAGCCTAATGTGAAAAAGTGATACTATGTATTTAGCTATATCGTAGTCAGTTGCGAAATCAATTACACAGTAAAATATGCTTTTCTACATTGCTTACACCTAAACTACCTACCTTCCGTAATAACTAAGAAAGTGTCTCGTATATTTTAAAAATAAAAACAATAATAAAGAAACTGCAAAACTTAAAACAAAATAAAGTCACTGCTTTGTTCTTTTTTGCTGCCACGCCGCAGTAAAGAAATAAAACGTAGACACTCGTGGGCTATATTTTGTTTTTATTTCTGTACGCATGTGGCAGTTTATGTGCTTTTTGTAACTGACAGGCGATTTCCGGAAGATGGCAGCTACTGGTTTCCAGCTTTTTTTTGTGAAGGTGAACATAACCTATATGCGATGAGTAAAACAGACAATTGACAGTCATAATCACACTGGTATCATCAATAAGCGAAGAGAAACTGTGTACAGTGCTGCATCATCATGCTCGCTAGAATATCGTTAGCCAACGAACTATATCGTTACTCTTCTATCAAACATTGCGATGAGAGGTATTCGGAATCAGGCCCCCCGAATGACCCAATCAGGAATAACACCCAATTTGTCTTGGTGGGAGGCAAGTGCTCTAGCCACTGTGCCACCGCTGCCCCTCTAAATGAAATAAGTATCTTGACAAATGCAACTATAGACTGCTTATGGTTAACTGAGCACTTTTGAAAGTCCTGTGTAGTTTCTAGTTTCAGCCCATTGCATGGCTGCCTACCACATATCTTTATAAACATCTCCAATGTTTACATCAACTGCTCAGAAGTCTGCTGCACCTGTCAAATAAAATATAAATTAATAACTACTGCGGTGACCGTATTCACCAGAAAATAAGAACCGTAATGTTTGCATGCTCTACCATAATATTTCAAAATGTTTTTAAAGCCCTTGCTCTATTACTAAAAAAAAATTGCACATTATTCTAAGAGCATAATTTAAACCATAAATGTTTATAATTACATTTCGAAATTATAATTTTTAATGATGAGTACCATTTTCTTCCATAATCATTGCAAAGATCGCCAACAAAATAATACGCATCCTGCAACAACCATCACCTGACAAAGTACTTTGGAAATGGGGGAATTTACTGTTTACATGCCGTGTAGGTTGGTCACAATGTCTGTCAAAATGTACTTAAGTTATATGAAACTGAGAATATTTTTGTCACAGATCAAGCATACGACAACTACCAAAAGAAAAAACAAATTAATTCAAAGATTGTTTGGCAAACACTTTATGGTTTCATTTTCCACCTGCACATTTTTGTTTTGTAAATCACACATAACTCCAGTTGACTTATGAAATAATACAGATATACAACACAGTGCGAAACTCTTTCATTCATACAGATATACTTTAGCTGCTTTTTGATGATGTTTCATGTAACAGTACAGTAAGTCCTTACAGGTTACATTCCTGGGAAGTGTCCATTATACAAAAGTTCTGTAAATTAAATTACGTTTCCCCACAAGGAACGATGTTAGTGACCAAAGTTAGGTTCCTAGATCATGCAGAAACTTCAACATTTCGCATATTATCTCAAAAACAATACGTTGAAGGAAAAGAGGTATAGAATGAAAATTGTCAGCAACAAAATTGTAGATAATGAAGATATCTACGAAATTTTTCGTATCTCAAGCCATTTTGAATAATTATTTTGTGCCAAATTTTTTAAATTCTGTTTTAAAACTGCAAACTTTTGTATCTTAACAATACATGTAACATCCCATTGCAAATTTTTATTCGGTAAATTAATTTTTGGAATCATTTTTCTTGCTGCCCCAATTTTCATGTCCAGAGTCACATAAAAAGTGTCACCTGTGTACAAGTTATGCACAGAAAATGTCACATTGCACAAGAAAAATATAATACATATGAACAATTTTTTACTACAAAAACCTACTAATTAACATTTTTATGACTTGACTCGTGCCATACCATGTCCATTTCATAGTAAGAGACACTGATCACCAGCTTTACTTGTAATGGGTCCAACCTGTTGCATGGTCATTCTACTGAACTGCACAGATTATGACCATGAACATAAAATACACTTTAACGAGAATAAACCTTAACACACCCTGATGAACTAAAGCAAACGATAACAGATAACCCGACGTAATTTCTGATATAACTCCAATCGTGCGCCATGATAAAATGGTGACAGTCTGTTACAAAACTTCTTAGTGTTTCCTTCCTGAGGATAAAAAAATGGTTCTAGGTTTCCAGTGGCTGCACATGTGCTCCAGCCCTAATGCCTTCGTGTGGAAAAATAGGTCACCAGGGAAGGAGGAGTCAAAATGCATCACCAGATGTTCACAAGAATACCACAAGAGTTTACACAAAGCAGCAATTGGGGAAAAACTTTCCAGAAATATGTGATTCCGGCCTGCTATCCATGTGGATACATCCATTAAAGCAAGTTTCATGTCTGCCATACTAATTACAAGAAAAAACATTGTCCATTAAACAAATATCCATTAACCACGGACTTACTGTACTGAATTTGCCTAAATCGATCATAAGCTACAAACAGTCTACATAACCCAACATATCATCACAACACACTACCATCATAAAAATCACTTCACATCAATGTTTCGGGACTCAATCAGAATACCCTAACCATGCAAATTTAGTTTGCACAGCTACAAACCCACCTTAACACTGAGTTTGGCTATTTTCTTCCAGTTGTAAAGTGTGGCGTCCTGGATGAACACAGTTCACAAACGCTAGCAGATATTCCTAAAATTGTAACTCCTACAGTCACTGTATATATACACCCTTAGAAACTATACCAGTAGCTCCTAAAAGCTCAAATGTAATCTAGACAAAGCAAGTTACATGACAATATTTGTGCACAGGCCAGGTCTTGGTTATAAGCCTAGTGCACACAAGCATCTTTCTTGTACATGCAAGTGAACAGTGTACAAGTAGATGAACACTAGCTAGTGATCAGTACATACAGTACCAGTTCATGAACAAGAAGATGTACTGTACACCTTTAAAATTATGACTGCCTATTTGGATGCTGTATTTTAGATTGTTGGGGTAATCTGAGCAGTATCAATTGTGTTAGCAACAAAATGGAATATAAAAGATGGAAATATCGTCACTGTGTTCATTTTGGTACAACAGATTCCTGCTATTATACAAAACATTTTTTATAAACATCCAGGCCTAATAACACTTAAAACTGCTTCTTTCGTCCACTTGAACATTACATGCTCCAAAATAGGCTAACTTTGTTCTAATAAACATTCCTACTTGCACAAAAGTTGTTTATTTACATCTGACTTATACAAGAAAGATAGCGAACCTTATCGCACCAGCTAGTATACAAGTACTTAACATGCTCAATAGCTATTCACATGACATGTTCACTAAAAGTCAAAATGTACAAGAAAGATACCAGTGTATACTAGGCTCTAAAAATTAAATGCAAAGATAAATATTTCAATGAGAATCCAGCACAGTTCTAGCAAATGAAGAAGTCTACTGCACACACCAGTAATTAACGGCTCAAAAACTCACTTTGATGGGTTGTAGTCCTGGGTGGACTGGGTCATCATCGCCTGAATCTTGTCCTCCTCACTGGCATCCAGGCTAGTCAAATCTACTGCCTGCATAATCAACAATTAATACATTCAGTGAGACAACGTAATTTATTCCCAATATGCAAATGCCAAAACAACCATTTAATATATACTTACCTTGGCCAATCTCAATACACCTGATTCAGAACCATCCAGAACTTCAATCTGGGAACAAAAAAAAGTAATTCAAATAAATCGCAACTAATTACGTAAATTAATAACTTGTTAAATTTTACTATTTTAAAATTTTTAATACCTTGTAACAGACAATTTGAATATAAATAAAAAATGAGAACATTAGTTAAACTTAGTTATTCAACATGGTCCATTCTGTAGAATGCAGCATTAACAAAAGTACTTAATGTAAAAAATGACAACTTCCTTAAGTTTTTACTATTTTTAAAATTACAAGAAACTGCATAAACTTACATTTTTTGGTGCTCCAGCCAACTGCTGACTTGCTTCTGACCTGTCCCTACAAAATGCATGAAGAAACATAATAACTACAGCTCGAAAATTTGAAATAAACCAGCTAATGAGTAAACACAAACAAACAGAACATAGCATAGTTAAACCTTACCCTAAACCACGATCAGGTAAAGTTAATCCTCAACATCCACAAACCTAATAACTCTTGTAAACCAATCGACCAAAAAATTACAACTTGTTTGGTGAAAAAGCAATGACAGAAGCATAAATGTGTGTTTACAGGCCTGCAGTATATTAATTCATCAATATACCAAAAGTGATGAAAATCCAAATGGGTAAAATAAACTAAAACATTTGGAAATACAATATATTATTTAGTATTTTAAAAGGAATTTTTTTTGCAACATTAGAGTAAGTGGATGAATCTGGTTACATAACAGAGATGACAGAATTTATCACAACCAATCAATTTTCATATGAACTTTACAATTATGCATGGTTCACATGTATGCCGGCAGAACAGACAGTGGCACGCTCAAACAACCAATCAAAACCTGTCCTTGCTTTCTGCATGAGCCACATCGAAAAGTAGAGATCACACAAAAATTGTTGCTCAAGGAAAAAATTGACTACCTCAATATTTACAGAGGCCCACTGTTTCGCATGTTTTATACCAATAATATCACGGATTATCAAAATATATTGTTGTAACAGTACATTATTGTTAAATGTTTCTATTTATAATTGAATATGTGAATCAAAATGTTAATCTTACTCAAAACCCTATCAAACAAATGCAGTTTGGAAATGAACTGACAGGTAGCATAAAAATATTTTTTTTTCTGAAAATATAAAACAAAATTAAAGGGTCATTCAATGTGAAATCAACAAATGCAGCATTTCTGATTTTCATGAAATTTGGTAGCTTATATGCTAAACTCCAACATAATTTTTATTACATTTTTTAAAAATTTACTTTCTTTGATATAGCCTATTGTTTGCAGCACGGACAAGCAAAAAATGGCATTTCAGGGTTATTTTCTAAAATCTGTATAAAGTTTAATTGAATTAGGAACAATGCAAGCTAGGACTTATTTGAAAGCTTAAGGAATGTACTTTTTTTTTCGTTTAGCCGAAGTTAGGTTTAAGTTAAGTCTAAGCAGAGATTTTGAGGCTTATAAAGTTTTTTTTTTTTTTTTTTTTTTTTTTTTCAATTTTAGACTTAAAAAACACAATGAAGGATTCAAAGTAAGATGCCAGTATTTTTCCCTTTTAAACTCATGTATGAGTAATATGTGCAAAAAAAATTTCAGCAGTTACTGAAAATCCTTTAATCTAAAAAAATTGCATGAATTTAAAATTTTTTTGAAAACTGCCATTTTCAGAGCCCAGAAAATACACGTGGGGCAGGTTTTAAAATTTTAAAATGCTAGAATACCAAAGCCTTACAGTGTACTTTAAAACAAAAAAAAAAAATTCATGTCGTTACTCTAAGGGTTTAGGTACCACAAACTTTGAAGTGGCAGGTTATGACTCACTCACTGATCCTTGTGCCTTGAGGGGAGGTATGTGAACAAGAATCCAAGGATGCCTGTGTGCCTGCGCTGGTCAATCACCTTGTTGACATGCTGTCATCAGTCATCCATTATATATGAACAAATCTGGAATGCTATAGGCCCAGCTCCCCTGCTTAGTTATTGATCTGACGAGGAGCATTCATGCTGTGTGTTATGTTGCAGTCTCTATACTAGTTTCATTTTGGTTTACCCTTTTAGCTTCAGTGTTTAAGAGAAGATTGTGAAAGACAATTTATACAGTTTAGGGTGAGAACTTTGCATTACATGATTGTAAAGTTACTGAATTACAATGGAATGTTCTTGTTCTATTGGCATTTCTACAAGAAGTGTATGTCACAAACTGTCTTACTCTTATTAATATATATATAAATAACTCTTACTAATATTTCTGAGTTTACTGAAGAACAGAAAACATTATTTTCATAGAGAACTAAATGTAATAATATAAAAACTGTATGTTTGTTTCATAAGGCTGAATTTCCGGACAGATACTTTCACATTTACGGCAAGTCTTGTTCAGACCCTAACAATGTCCACTCAAAAACTGTTAAGAAATCACTGTGGAAAATATCAATAAAACTTTCATGCTACAATCCTGAGATAAATTTAATCCCAGGGAAAGCATTGTGCACAAAATGCTTAAAATTCACAGACCAAAACAAGACACAGATGTCAGCAGTGAAGGTGAATGTTTAGATGTTTATGAAACTGAAACTGTTCTTGTGGAGTCTGTTAATGAANGACAGATGTCAGCAGTGAAGGTGAATGTTTAGATGTTTATGAAACTGAAACTGTTCTTGTGGAGTCTGTTAATGAAGCTTGTTCAGCACTTGGCATTTCTCCTGTCAAGATGCAGAAGTTGTCAAATGAAGCTAGACCTTCACTGGTAAAGAATAAAGTTAATCAAATAGCTACTTCTGTTATAGAAAAGCTACGTATTTGGAGTTGAACATTTTAACTGAATGAAAATATGCCAAAGAAGGTGAATGCTGGTTTTGGTAATGAGTATGAACAATTGATTANTGAACATTTTAACTGAATGAAAATATGCCAAAGAAGGTGAATGCTGGTTTTGGTAATGAGTATGAACAATTGATTAGACAAAATGAAGACTGTTTCTTCTACTCGAGAAAAGGTTAGCTTTTTGAGTTTGCATCTTAGCAGCTATAACATTGCTTACGTTCAGGGTGAGTTTAAAGTCGGCCAATATCTGGTCCGCCTGACAAGGTTGTAACGTTGCAGACGTCAAAATGGTGACTGGAAATTATAGCTCGGTTTGGTGAATCGGTAGAGACATGAAACGTAAAAGGTGCCGTGTAAAAATAAAATAAATTCAAGTCTCGTATTAGATACTCTTTACTTTTATTTATCATTCAAATGAAACAGTTCACATACGAGCTTCAAGTATGCAGAGTCACGAACAGTCAGTTTCACCAGACAAACAAGTAAAAAGCAGTGCCACAGTAGCTTACTTATTAATCACGTCATTCAAACTTGCATTGCAAAAGGAAATTACACACACAGGAGGGATGTCAGTTCCCTCCTGTCACCCTCGCGACCTCCCACTCCAGCGGAGAAATAATTTAGCAGGATAAAGTTTGCCGATGTGGGGGATATTTGCAACCTCGATGTGTCCTCTTCGGGAGCTGGTTGTCTATTGTTTCTCTTTGCTTTGCTAGCGGGCGGTAGGCACACAGGGTATAAGTCGCCCCATACCTACCCCCACTCGCCGCCCCAGGGTGCGGAAACATGACCAAATAAGGGCATGGCGTGGGCCGGAATCCCTTCGAAAGCCTATGCGACCCCCGTCGGAACCACCCCTCACGCCATGCCGAACTGCGTAGTNCGTGGGCCGGAATCCCTTCGAAAGCCTATGCGACCCCCGTCGGAACCACCCCTCACGCCATGCCGAACTGCGTAGTAGTAAAAATATAATCAAACTTCCAGAAGGAAAAAATGTCTACTGCAGTTGGAAAGCTTCTATCTTGAAATGCAGACACGTATAGAAACTAAGATTTCGGGAAAAGCAAAACTATGATAGACAAACAAAACTACCACGGCTTTAACTTCGAATCCTGATTAAATAATACAAAGCCTCGCAAAACGGAAAAAAATGAACCTAGTATCCCGATAATTATTATAACCAAGTCATTACAAGGTCTTTAACTGAAAAGGATGGGATTTAGGCACAAATAGGGAAGAAACAGGTTAGAAATAAACTTGATGTTTCAATAAAAACTGTTCAAGATTTCTATGTAAATGACGAGTACAGGATGATGACAGGTAAAAAAGATTGTGTGTCTGTTATGGGACCTGACGGTGGTAAAGTTAATATTCAAAAAGGTTAATTTTATGTAACCTAAGGAACTTTATGCATGTTTCAAATAAAAAAANCGGTGGTAAAGTTAATATTCAAAAAGGTTAATTTTATGTAACCTAAGGAACTTTATGCATGTTTCAAATAAAAAAACCCACTCATTCAACTAGGGTTTTCAAAGTTTGGAGAACTCAGACCCAAATTCTGTGTGTTAACTGGTTCATCAAGCACTCAATCTGTCTGTGCGCATCATACGCCAGAATGTAAAACTGATGCTTGCAGCTGTGAAAGTAAACATGGACTACAAACAACAAATGTAAAACCAAAATCATAAGTATTTTTAATTTAAACAATAATTAATATATATTTAAAAACCTGAATTTTGCTTCATGTGATAAAAAACCCATCTGCTTGCCCTCCTGTACAGTTAGCGATGTAACTGCTGTTCTACAGTTAATCCAAAGGCTCGTGGCACCTAAACCCGTGGGAGTAACAACATGGATTTTTGTTTTGTTTTAACATACACTGTAAGGACTTGGTATTCTAGCATTTTCAAATTTTTAAAACTTGTCCCAGATGTACTTTATTTATAAGCTCTGAAAATGGCAAATTCAAAAATTTTCAAAATTCATGCAATTTTTTTAGGTTAAAGGATTTTCAGTAACAGCTCGAATTTTTTTCTACACGTACTACTCAAACATTAGTTTAACAGGTAAAAATACTGGCATGTTATTTTGAATCTTTAATTGTGTTTTTTAAGTCAAAAATATTTTTAAAAAAGTTACTTAATAAACTACAATATAAGCCTTAAAATCTCTGCTTAGGCTTAACTTAAACCTACCATCGGTTAAACTAAAAAAAAACGTACATTCCTTAAGCTTTCAAATGAGCCCTAGCTGACATCATTCTTCATTCAATTAAACTTTATAGGGATTTTAGAAAATAACACTGAAATGCTATTTTTTGCTTGTCAGTGCTGCAAACAGTAGGCTATATATATCAAAGAAAGTAAATTTTTTAAAAATATTATAAAAATTGTTTAGACATTGGTGCATATACATACCAAATTTCATCAAAATCTAAAATGAGATGGCAAAATTTATTTGTAAAATTTGTCGATNTACAAAGCAAACAAAACGAAGGCAAAAGTACAAAAGCCTGTGGGAAAAATTAATTATTTATATATTTAAATATGATTATAGATTGTAAAGATGCCGTGAAAACGTTCTTTGAAAATAAATATTTGTTAGATGTTGCCAGAAGCAACAAAAAATATATATGGAAAAAAAATAGTAGGTTAAATAATAAATAATACTCTATTTTAAGATGTTGTACTTTTTTTTTTACCTTAGAAAGGAAATGTACTCTATTTGCTTGAAAAAAAGGTGGCAACCCTAGAGGTATGTGAACAAGAATCCAAGGATGCCTGTGTGCCTGCGCTGGTCAATCACCTTGTTGACATGCTGTCATTANAGAGGTATGTGAACAAGAATCCAAGGATGCCTGTGTGCCTGCGCTGGTCAATCACCTTGTTGACATGCTGTCATTAGTCATCCATTATATATGAACAAATCTGGAATGCTATAGGCCCAGCTCCCCTGCTTAGTTATTGATCTGACGAGGAGCATTCATGCTGTGTGTTATGTTGCAGTCTCTATACTAGTTTCATTTTGGTTTACCCTTTTAGCTTCAGTGTTTAAGAGAAGATTGTGAAAGACAATTTATACAGTTTAGGGTGAGAACTTTGCATTACATGATTGTAAAGTTACTGAATTACAATGGAATGTTCTTGTTCTATTGGCATTTCTACAAGAAGTGTATGTCACAAACTGTCTTACTCTTATTAATATATATATAAATAACTCTTACTAATATTTCTGAGTTTACTGAAGAACAGAAAACATTATTTTCATAGAGAACTAANCAATGGAATGTTCTTGTTCTATTGGCATTTCTACAAGAAGTGTATGTCACAAACTGTCTTACTCTTATTAATATATATATAAATAACTCTTACTAATATTTCTGAGTTTACTGAAGAACAGAAAACATTATTTTCATAGAGAACTAATTGTAATGATATAAAAACTGTACGTATTTTTCATAAAGCTGAATTTCCGGACAGATACTTTCACATTTACGGCAAGTCTTGTTCAGACCCTAACAATGTCCACTCAAAAACTGTTAAGAAATCATTGCGGAAAATATCAATAAAACTTTCATGCTACAATCCTGAGATAAATTTAATCCCAGGAAAAGCATTGTGCACAAAATGCTTAAAATTCACAGACCAAAACAAGAGACAGATGTCAGCAGTGAAGGTGAATGTTTAGATGTTTATGAAACTGAAACTGTTCTTGTGGAGTCTGTTAATGAAGCTTGTTCAGCACTTGGCATTTCTCCTGTCAAGATGCAGAAGTTGTCAAATGAAGCTAGACCTTCACTGGTAAAGAATAAAGTTAATCAAATAGCTACTTCTGTTATAGAAAAGCTACGTATTTGGAGTTGAACATTTTAACTGAATGAAAATATGCCAAAGAAGGTGAATGCTGGTTTTGGTAATGAGTATGAACAATTGATTAAACAAAATGAAGACTGTTTCTTCTACTCGAGAAAAGGTTAGTTTTTTGAGTTTGCATCTTAGCAGCTATAACATTGCTTACGTTCAGGGTGAGTTTAAAGTCGGCCAATATCTGGTCCGCCTGACAAGGTTGTAACGTTGCAGACGTCAAAATGGTGACTGGAAATTATAGCTCGGTTTGGTGAATCGGTAGAAACATGAAACGTAAAAGGCGCCGTATAAAAATAAAATAAATTCAAGTGTCATTTTATTTTCTCTTTACTTTTATTTATCATTCAATTGAAACAGTTCACATACGAGCTTCAGATATGTAGAGTAACGAACAGTCAGTTTCACCAGACAAACAAGTAAAAAGCAGCGCCACAGTAGCTTACTTATTAATCACGTCATTCAAACTTGCATTGCAAGAGGAAATTACACACACAGGAGGGATGTCAGTTCCCTCCTGTCACCCTCGCGACCTCCCACACCAGCAGAGAAATAATTTAGCAGGATAAAGTTTGCCGATGTGGGGGATATTTGCCACCTTGACGTGTCCTCTTCGGGAGCTGGTTGTATACTGTTTCTCTTTGCTTTGCTAGCGGGCGGTAGGCACAAAGGGTATAAGTCGCCCCATACCTACCCCCACTCGTCGCCCCAGGTACCAGAAACATGACCAAATAAGGGCATGGAGTGGGCCGGAATCCCTTCGAAAGCCTATGCGACCCCCGTCGGAACCACCCCTCACGCCATGCCGAACTGCGTAGTAGTAAAAATATAATCAAACTTCCAGAAGGAAAAAATGTCTACTGCAGTTGGAAAGCTTCTATCTTGAAATGCAGACACGTATAGAAACTAAGATTTCGGGAAAAGCAAAACTATGATAGACAAACAAAACTACCACGGCTTTAACTTCGAATCCTGATTAAATAATACAAAGCCTCGCAAAACGGAAAAAAATGAACCTAGTATCCCGATAATTATTATAACCAAGTCATTACAAGGTCTTTAACTGAAAAGGATGGGATTTAGGCACAAATAGGGAAGAAACAGGTTAGAAATAAACTTGATGATTCAATAAAAACTGTTCAAGATTTCTATGTAAATGACGAGTACAGGATGATGACAGGTAAAAAAGATTGTGTGTCTGTTATGGGACCTGACGGTGGTAAAGTTAATATTCAAAAAGGTTAATTTTATGTAACCTAAGGAACTTTATGCATGTTTCAAATAAAAAAAACCCACTCATTCAACTAGGGTTTTCAAAGTTTGGAGAACTCGGACCCAAATTCTGTGTGTTAACTGGTTCATCAAGCACTCAATCTGTCTGTGCGCATCATACGCCAGAATGTAAAACTGATGCTTGCAGCTGTGAAAGTAAACATGGACTACAAACAACAAATGTAAAACCAAAATCATAAGTATTTTTAATTTAAACAATAATTAATATATATTTAAAAACCTGAATTTTGCTTCATGTGATAAAAAACCCATCTGCTTGCCCTCCTGTACAGTTAGTGATGTAACTGCTGTTCTACAGTTAATCCAAAGGCTCGTGGCACCTAAACCCGTGGGAGTAACAACATGGATTTTTGTTTTGTTTTAACATACACTGTAAGGACTTGGTATTCTAGCATTTTCAAATTTTTAAAACTTGTCCCAGATGTACTTTATTTATAAGCTCTGAAAATGGCAAATTCAAAAATTTTCAAAATTCATGCAATTTTTTTAGGTTAAAGGATTTTCAGTAACAGCTCGAATTTTTTTCTACACGTACTACTCAAACATTAGTTTAACAGGTAAAAATACTGGCATGTTATTTTGAATCTTTCATTGTGTTTTTTAAGTCAAAAATATTTTTAAAAAAGTTACCTAATAAACTACAATATAAGCCTTAAAATCTCTGCTTAGGCTTAACTTAAACCTACCATCGGTTAAACTAAAAAAANAATAAACTACAATATAAGCCTTAAAATCTCTGCTTAGGCTTAACTTAAACCTACCATCGGTTAAACTAAAAAAAAACGTACATTCCTTAAGCTTTCAAATGAGCCCTAGCTGACATCATTCTTCATTCAATTAAACTTTATANTAAAAAAAAACGTACATTCCTTAAGCTTTCAAATGAGCCCTAGCTGACATCATTCTTCATTCAATTAAACTTTATAGGGATTTTAGAAAATAACACTGAAATGCTATTTTTTGCTTGTCAGTGCTGCAAACAGTAGGCTATATATATCAAAGAAAGTAAATTTTTTTAAAATATTATAAAAATTGTTTAGACTATTGGTGCATATACATACCAAATTTCATCAAAATCTAAAATGAGATGGCAAAATTTATTTGTAAAATTTGTCGATTTCTGGTGGAATGATTCTATACATACTCAAAAAAAATTNTTTCTGGTGGAATGATTCTATACATACTCAAAAAAAATTAAATTTGTACCACTCTGAAATGACTAACGTAGAGAGAAAAACATTGCAGCATCTAGTTTGTTGTCTACCACATACTTCAAAAAATTTGTATTAAAAATGATTAACAGACCAGCATCATAAACTAACCTAAGCTCAAGACCAAATGCCAAAATCGTATTGGGGAAAATCTAATCACATGTGAACAACCATAGGTTCTGTCCGCTCTGTTTGGCATGATTGGCGTATACGTGAATCAAGCTTTACAGCAAATAACTGAAAAATTACTCTGGATTTCACAGACCTTCACACACTGATCATATGAAATACATTACTTTAAACAACAAAATTAAATTANTTTGTGATGGGCCTAGCCAATATGAATATATAAGTGTAAGTAATCAACTATCCCCTCCCCAAACCCTATCATATACCATGGTGGCAAGGGGTCAATGGATCAGCCAGTCTAGGACACAGCACAAGTCGCCATACCACAGGATGTGCACATGCTGTGAGAAAAGAGAAGTAGCATGACCATGCCCAATTGTGCAATGGGAACAGCTGTCCAGCAACAATGATTACAAACACTGATGCCCAGGGTTCAATTCCACCACCATCCTGAGATCACTCCCACGGATGGGTTATATAAGTTGCAACGGGCCAAGAGTTGAAGTCAAATGTCGATAGCCCTTAGACACTTTGGACATTTGGTACTAGAGTAAGCCGGCAAGCACTATGGGACCCTGGTGCTCAGTCAGCAGGTTAACAGAGCTCTATGGCATTCTGGTGCTTCAGATGCCATCAAGATGCGATCAGAGGTAGCAGTAGGTGTGCTTAAGGTTATGGGGACGAGGGAAAATGTTCCACGTGTGAATAGGATTAGGAACCTATCTTGAATAAACCGTAGTCCCACCCAACTATGGTATAGAGTTCTTATTTCAATACCATTTTCTCCCAACCCTGAACGCCTCGTCTACGATGGCCAACCCGTGGCACACGATCTACTGCAGCTCCAGCAAATAGTTGTTAATGAAGAGACCAGGATCAGTGTATCAAGAACAGTGGCAGTGCACCCAGGTTACATGGCTGCTGTACCATACTTGGACGCAAATAGGTTCCCTCTCATGTCCACCCATAATGCAAGAGCGTGCTTCTGATTACCCTGAGGTGGAACCTCAGTACTTCCTAGGCCTGGGCACCACCTCCACTCCACAGGAGCTAGAAGGCAGGAGACACAGAGATCTATGTTCCTGCGAAGGTGCTCCCGACAAGACTGACGGAAACCACAACCCTCCCCAGAACCTGCTTGACAATGTTCCATAGGACATTTTAAAATAATGAATTTTCATTGACCTAGTTAAATGAGAAATTAGTTCTTGCATAAAAAATTGTATAGATTATTCACAGTAAAGTGAGCACTTTATAATGCCCTCCTAACATGCATAATAACAAAAAAATTATATTTTATTGTATAGTCAGACTAACTTTAAGATCTATAAAATGTTTACACTGTGTTTATTAGTCACACTATAATTTTTATTTTAACAACTGTCGAAAGGATACAAATAAGCTGGAAGGAACTTTTAAGCATGGCCTTAAAAAGTTCTCACTTTACCATGTACAGCATATGACCAACAAAAAGCTCCATACAAGTACATATATTATATACTGAAATTAAAAATTATTCAGTTTTTATTACATAATAAATATGGTCTTTAGCTACTAAACCTCAATAAATTCTTAACATAATTTCAAATCTGCACAAGAGTAATACAAGACCACATGAATTNCTTTAGCTACTAAACCTCAATAAATTCTTAACATAATTTCAAATCTGCACAAGAGTAATACAAGACCACATGAATTTTTATACATTACACTTAGAAGAGATACAAAACACATTCACTGCATACCTACCCAGTATGTTCCCAAAGTTCATTATTAGATTCATTGCTAATTCTCATTAGCAGCCACTCACAAACATATAACAAGTATTTACATTGATAATCCATTTATAACATGGGAAAAAATTTTGTTTTGAAATAACATCAAGAGAAAAAAANAACAAGTATTTACATTGATAATCCATTTATAACATGGGAAAAAATTTTGTTTTGAAATAACATCAAGAGAAAAAAAATCTAATTTATAAACATCTAAATAACAAATTAATCTCTGCTGATTTTGGAAAATGTATTTTTATTAACAATTTTATAATATCAGAAAAACCTATCTCCAAAAAATAAATATTAAAAACACCATGAACAACAGAATTTTAACATCACACAGAAGCCCAACTTGCTCACACCTGCTAACTATAAGGGGACAAAGCAAAAAATAATAAAAAAATTGCAAGTTACCTACCATGCTTTCTTTTGCTGCGCAGTCAGCGGAATTCTTGCCACTATGAGTGACGTGTTTTTAGGTATCAAAGCATTATCATCAGTGTAGACTGAAAATAAAAGTAAATAAACATTCTCAGATGGGTTCACTGCTGTGATCTGAACCCATTCTATAAAAAATAATGCATCATCCTATTTAACAAAAATTGATAAGTAGTAAGTGAAAAGGTATACCACTCAATTCAAACTGTTTTACAAAAATGGGTTATAAAACTACTTAATCAAAGTTAAAATAAATTTAACATAATACTACAAATTATGAAAATATTGTTATTTATAGAGAATATAACATTAAAAGAAATAACCTGATATAAAATGCAAGTGTAATTTTTCTGTAATAACTAGGATACTACATATTTTATTCTTTTTAACATGATGCCTACAGAACATTTCAGAAAATGATAACCCCCCAATGGAGTCAGACCAAAACAGAGTTACACAATTTACCACCTATTAATTACCCTCCTGCAGCAAAAGTATTATTTATTGGATTTTGTTACTCAATATGCAAGTGTAATGTCGCACCATGATGCGATATGTTGTTTCTTAACACCATGGAATAACTGACATACTTTCTATTTCTAGATTTAAATAGGTCATGAGACCCAATTAATGTAAAAGGCAATATCTTTTACCATCTTGCTTACTGTCTTCTACAATGCTGACCAAATGATAAATCAAAATAGAAATTATGTAATTACACCTATAGACAACTCTGGTTGGTTAAAATTTGTTAACTTCACACATTTAATTATGAAATATGTACTAGTAATTATCACTAAGTGTATTGTCTCTAATGTTATTGTAAATTCTTTTTACTAATAGTTACAGTGTAAACATTTGTGTCGCAATTATTTCAACGTTAGAACACAAAGCATTTTCACACAAAGTTCCTAACAAAATGAGAGCTAACACAATTAACTGCTATACTTTTAATTCCTACTCATAAAAAAACTACAACAGTTGTGGTGGAACAGCAATGTTGCTCCTCACACATAAATAGCCCTACATAAATGCTGGACAATGAATGTTCTTGTGTAAACAACTTCAGTTATTAACTGATTACTTCACATTTATAACTTAATGTCCACGGACTGTCAGACAGATGATGTAAATAATTTAACGTAATGACATTTATACAAATTGCATCCATCCACACCCCCAGATGAAGATCAAAACCTAAAACCTCCTAGTTTGTATTAATGTAATTTCACCTACACAAAGGTTGTGTCCAGTCCACAAGCCTGGTAACAAATTAAACTTGTAAATTTAAATGCAAAAATAACTAAGCTTGAAACTAAAATTAATAAAAAACTTTTTCTCATACTGGAATGCAAAAATATTTTTCCTTGCAAATAAATTGACACATGACATAAAAGACAATTTAAAGACAACAAGAAAATTCAGAAGAGTTAGAAAAATGTATCACTTGAACTTTTATTATTCTACTAGCAAGTATTTACCAAATAAGGAATGTGCCAGCAAGAGACCTTTTCGGAAACCACTGCCTGAGATCAGCTTTGTTCCATCCAATTTGACTATTTTGTGTAATGTTTAGCCATGTGATGCGTAACGCATATTGTAGGTAGAAGCATCGCTGACACCCCCCGCCATTTTATCTTCCCCGCGAGCGCCTACAGTCGACACACGCCATGGGACACGCGCGGCCAGGTCGACCCGAGAGGACGTATAAGTCATTAACGCGTGCCGAGGTCAAGCCGAGGTAGGCTAGCGATTTTTGCCCACAAGGAAATTAAGACACGTGCCAAGGAGGGCAGCGGCCAGAATATCGCTGAACCACCAAGGATACACTACAAAAGAACTGACAGAGCTTGGCAGTTGTGCCACGAGTCACCCCCTCCCCTAGCAAAACGCAGGAGAACTTTGACAAACGATGTGAAAATGCTGATGTAAGCTAAAGTTGCGCCAATGCAACGCTAGTTAGACGCGGGAGAAGTGCTGACAACGTTTGGCCATAGCGCCGCAGGTCACCCTCCAATTCCCCCTCACCCAACGAGTGGGACACGTGTGTGAATCTGGGGGGAGGTCAAGATANGGCCGCAGGTCACCCTCCAATTCCCCCTCACCCAACGAGTGGGACACGTGTGTGAATCTGGGGGGAGGTCAAGATAGTTTAAAAGCCAACTTGTGAGACAAGGAGGGGATCAGTTGAATCAGAAGTTCGCGANTCTGGGGGGAGGTCAAGATAGTTTAAAAGCCAACTTGTGAGACAAGGAGGGGATCAGTTGAATCAGAAGTTCGCGAGCGTAAGTCGGATTGGGAGGTCACCGGAAGAAGCGTGTTGTGGAGGCGTCCGTCGAGAGACGTCACGAAGCCAGGGCCTGTCAAAGGCCCCCCAAAACACCGGACCTCAACCTACCGCCAACAGACCCAGAACTACAAGCATAGCTAAGTATCATGTCGTCGCTTGAAGAAACCTTCCAGATGCCTAGTGCCCCCCCCCCCTCCTCAAGGTGTTGGCAACAGTTAGAGAGTACGTTAATTAGCCCTTTAGGCCCCCAACTCGCAAGGTACCTCATCTTGGTGTAATATATGTACATAATTATTCAAGACATATCCCAGTAAATTGAAACACTGAGTGACTACCTTATTGTTTACCCTCAACCTTCAAGGCACCTTATATTCTGTGCCTGGTAAAAATAACTCAAGACCCTATGACCCTCCCTGTACATCATATCACAAGGAAGTGAATAGCGTCAAGTTATGTTTAACAAATTATCTGCATTTATCAGAAATAAACTACATTTTCAAAACAATTTCACATGAAGACTGGCAACAGTGTGAAATGGATGCTTTAAAATCATGGGGTGAAAAAAAAAACCCACTCATAAAGTCCACTGGTATTTTCAGTACTTTATTATTTTGCACATCTTCAGAACCTAATGCAATAAGGTTGAGAAACAGAACAGATAATCATTGTATTCTACAAAACTGGTCTGTGCTCTGTGGTGCAATTCTCAGATGGCTAGTNAGAAACAGAACAGATAATCATTGTATTCTACAAAACTGGTCTGTGCTCTGTGGTGCAATTCTCAGATGGCTAGTTTCGCCTTGGCGTGACTCACGGCACCAGACTACCCGCCGTCCATTGAAATTGATATTCTCAGACTCCACAAACACGGGTAGGCGTGAACACATCTACCGCCTGCTTGTAGTAGCCTCCCGGTGCTGCCGACTGTGCTAGGCAGGACGCCTAGTGGTGAATGCTGGGACAAAAACACTCGCAAGGGATTCGTTTGCGCCATATTGTATTGGTGCTGATTATCGCTGACAGTTTGGGAGTAACCTCTGTTTCTGTGCTAATCTTTGAAGTAAGTATTATAATTATATTTAATTTGTTTGTTTTAAATATTTCAGATAAAATAATGTTCAGTGTTTTATAAAAAGCTAGCTGCTGTTGTAGATGGCATAACCTCATTTCTCTCTATTCTGAGTTAAAGCAAATACTTATGACAAAGAGACTATGTTTTAGAACACAGTGAACGTTTTGGAGCAATATGACATGCTTCACAATTGAAAGTGTGCATACATGCATTTGCTAAGTGTATTTCTGTCGTGTTTGCATACATTGCAGCATTAGGCTTCACAATCAATTTCCAGCATATCACTAGTTCCTCAAAGCATTAATTCTTCTCATTACATATCACCGTTACATTATAGGCTGTTAGCACACAGTAAGAAGAATGTTGAATAGTTCAGTTCGTTCAATAGATTATTATATCTCAGAATTGCTTAGAAGAGGATTGAAATTTTAAAAATGGAAAAATTACAGAATTTTTCCATTTTAAAAATAAGACTTATTATTGGGGATTGCATTAGTTCAGTAAAAAATGTAGAATGATCTGCAAGGATTACAAGATTTATGTGGGCAATAGTATTGCGTAGGTCGCTTTAATTGAAGTAAAGATGACCTATTATAGGTTAAAATATTAAGTTATGAATGTAGGTTATGATAGTAGGTTCGTTTTAAACCAATGTTTAGGTTATTATTGTATAGTTTTAAAATGTTAGGTTATGATAAGTTAAATACTAATTTCACAGTGTGAAATGTGGATGAGTTGGGCTAAGTGCATTCCACCAAAGTCGTAATGTTTATTTTTTGATACAGTACACTGTAGTGAAACAATATAAACTGTTCAGTCATTATTTGACATTTACTGTACTAGCGTTACACCATTTTCTCTTATTTTAGGTCCTACAAAACATGGCAGACAACATTCCGGTCTCTTGCAACAATCAAATAGCTTCTCACACATGATCATAAACGCAGCCCAAATCCCAATTGTCATTTGTTAAAGTTGCGTGCCCAAAATTGCTTTCTGGTTGGCCAGCGCACATAGCCTTCTGTCTGGGGTGCCTAGAAGGTGACTATTTTTAGGCGTGATCGGCAAACTCCCGCCTGTGGCTTTTCATTCGTATCCGAGAATGCAACGGACAGGCTCAAAGATGAAAGCACAGCGTACTACTCCTGCCTACCGCCTACTAAAGGCATGAATCTAAGAATTGCATGCCTGTGCACAAGAAGCAATAAACAGGAGCGGAATATAGCTGTTAGAGCAGATGTCTGTTGTGGCAACAAGTGCATTCCACCAGCAGCCATGATGTAATTGCTATAAAAACCTTTTAGCTCTTTTTTGAAAGTAGTAAGAATATGGCTTAATAATCCATCTGACTAAGGCAAATCTTGATTAACTAAAAAATTTTTTTCAAACTTGGATGAAATGATTATTGTTTTAAATAGCTAAAATAAAGCAAAACTTTTCTTGAAATAAACTAAACTCAGTCGGAGAAATAGAGACGATAAAAAATGGCCTCTGGGTAAANAAAATAAGACTTATTATTGGGGATTGCATTAGTTCAGTAAAAAATGTAGAATGATCTGCAAGGATTACAAGATTTATGTGGGCAATAGTATTGCGTAGGTCGCTTTAATTGAAGTAAAGATGACCTATTATAGGTTAAAATATTAAGTTATGAATGTAGGTTATGATAGTAGGTTCGTTTTAAACCAATGTTTAGGTTATTATTGTATAGTTTTAAAATGTTAGGTTATGATAAGTTAAATACTAATTTCACAGTGTTAAATGTGGATGAGTTGGGCTAAGTGCATTCCACCAAAGTCGTAATGTTTATTTTTTGATACAGTACACTGTAGTGAAACAATATAAACTGTTCAGTCATTATTTGGCATTTACTGTACTAGCGTTACACCATTTTCTCTTATTTTAGGTCCTACAAAACATGGCAGACAACATTCCGGTCTCTTGCAACAATCAAATAGCTTCTCACACATGATCATAAACGCAGCCCAAATCCCAATTGTCATTTGTTAAAGTTGCGTGCCCAAAATTGCTTTCTGATTGGCCAGCGCACATAGTCTTCTGTCTGGGGTGCCTAGAAGGGGTGACTATTTTTAGGCGTGATCGGCAAACTCCCGCCTGTGGCTTTTCATTCGTATCCGAGAATGCAACGGACAGGCTCAAAGATGAAAGCACAGCGTACTACTCCTGCCTACCGCCTACTAAAGGCATGAATCTAAGAATTGCATGCCTGTGCACAAGAAGCAATAAACAGGAGCGGAATATAGCTGTTAGAGCAGATGTCTGTTGTGGCAACAAGTGCATTCCACCAGCAGCCATGATGTAATTGCTATAAAAACCTTTTAGCTCTTTTTTGAAAGTAGTAAGAATATGGCTTAATAATCCATCTGACTAAGGCAAATCTTGATTAACTAAAAAATTTTTTTCAAACTTGGATGAAATGATTATTGTTTTAAATAGCTAAAATAAAGCAAAACTTTTCTTGAAATAAACTAAACTCAGTCGGAGAAATAGAGACGATAAAAAATGGCCTCTGGGTAAAATTTGGATCATCTTTAAAGGAGTTCGAAATTAACCAAATTGAAATGGTAATCTTGGCAGTGAAGGAAATTAGGTGTTATCAACCTCAAGGTATCTGGAGGCGGGCTTACGTCTCGGCGATCTCACTGCAGCCGGAACCAGTCGTGTAGATCAGGATGACGACAGTCATGGTACTTAGGGCATGCCACATCCTTCGGGATGCGTCTGCAGCTTTCACACTTATATTCCCTATAGTGAGCACCTGTTGAAGTCTCTCATGCCAAGTTGTCATATCTATATCTAAAAGCCATTAGTTCAGTCTCAAAATTGGCTAAATAGGTGATTTTTGGTGGCTAATACACAACCGATAATATTATTTTGTCCAACGATAGTGTCATTTCTGCAAAGCGGTATTCAGCGGAGGCACAATAGAAGCCTGGAGAGAAAGCTACTATTTGAGCTTTTTTATGTAATTTCTAACAAACACTGCTACTCCACCACTACATATACCTTCACAATCATTACGATAAATATTATATCCGTCTAATGAAACAATATTATTGGTTAACAACCAGCCAGGTTTCAGAAACTAAAATGGAGTGTAAGTTAAAAGGAGCTATTACAACTTCAAGGGTTCAAGGAAAGCTATTATAACTTCCAGTTCATGTTTATGAGCCACTAAACTCTGGGCATTCATATAAAGCAGGATAAGGTCTGAGAAGCCCTGCAAGCAGTTGTCCAGTAGGAGCTATTTTCGTGGCCGTTTTGAAATGATCCTGTATTTTCTCAATCTATTTATTTTCAATGTGGCAGTAAAGAAACTATTTTGAGCAGTAAAATTAACAAAACATTAAATTTCACAGGTAGGAAAAGTGTAAATTTTGACATTTACATTTGGTTGAAGAATATACAACAGACTGGAAGGAGAAACTAAGGACTTTCAAACATGTTCAATAAAGCCTACTAAGGTATTTACGTTTTGGTAGAAGTAAAAACTTTTGACTTTTTCTTGAGTGAGTGAAAAGATTTGGGCGGCTCTTAACAGCAAGGTCTTGAGAGCTGATAAGGGTTAAGCGAGGTGAGTATGGAGCAGTGACAGAATGAAAAGGTGGGGGAAATGGGAGATCCCAGAGAAAACCCACCGACCAGTAGAATCATCCGGCACAATTCCCACGTGCGAAAATCCGGGAGTGACCCAGCCGGGGATTGAAGCCAGTTTACCTTGGTGGGAGGCAAGCAGGCTAACTGCTCAACCACCGCTGCCCCTACTTTTTCTTGACTTTTCCATAAATAACATGTTCACAAAACAAATAGATTAAGGAAAATGGAGCACACTCAACCACCGTAAGAAATTGTCAAATATATTATATTAGGGTAAGTCAGAAAGTAAGAATTCATATTTTTTGTAGGTGAACGGGTACAAATAGGTCAAAATACCAAACACCTTTTTATTTCTGCACCATTCTTTTATTTCTTAACTGATCACTAAATTTATTTAAGTATATGTGATAATGTAAAATGAAGTCTTTCATTCACTGATGACAGAAAGTGGTGTCCTACTAATTAAGTTATTTCACCACATCTTTCACTTCGTCTTCACTGGAAAATCATCTGCCTCATTGACGTTTCTTCATCTTGCCAAACAGATGTAATTCCAAAGGTGCCAAGTCCGGAATGTATGGAGATGGACTGGACACATCCCAATCACCAACACCCAGCGAGGTTAACTTTCAGACTCTCATTCGGAAGGACTTGGGTTCAACTCCCGGTCCAGCCATCCTTATTTCGGTTTTCCTTGGTTTTCCAAAATCACTACAGGAGAATGCTGGGGTGGTACTTTACTACAGGTTATGGCCGATTCCTGCTTCTTTGAGCAACTTGCACCGCCTCTAATAACCTCGTCGACAAGATGTTAAGCCCTACCTACCAAACCATCAACAAGCAAAAAGTTTAAGCAGGGGAGGTCATTGCAACCATCTTTTGGGACATTCATAGAGTGCTCCTTGTTGATTTCATGAAGTGTGGTGCAACTGTGAATGCAGCTGCATATCAGGAGTCATTAAGTTGTCTTAAGGATGCTATTCAATGTCGACAACCTGATCTTGCACGATGAGTGGAGTTGTTGCAAGATAACGCCAGACCTCATTTCACCTGCAGTACAAAAAAACCTTACTGCATACCTGTTCCTCATACATCATACAGCCCAGACTTCACACCTTTGGACTTTCATCTGTTTGACAAGATGGAGTAACATCTACAGGGCAAACGATTTTCCATTGGTGACGTAGTGGTGAAATAGCTTAATGAACACGATGACACTATCTATCGCCAGGGAATGGAAAACTTAATTTTACGCTATGACATATGCTTAAATAAATTTGGTGATTATGTCGAAAAATAAAGAAATGGTGACAAAATAAAAATATGTTTTGTATCTTGACCTAAACTTACTTCCTGACTTACCCTTGCAAAATGAATGTAAACTTTACCTTGCAAAATAAGTGTAAAATTTAACATAATTTATTTTCAATAAAATAACACTAAAATCACACACCAAAGAAACTATGAACATTAATTTGTATTAGACATGAATATGGTTTTAATTATTTATCTAAGCTTGAAATTCAAGGGGACGAAAAAAATTTTACTCCAGGAATTTTTAAGTGTGAAAACTTTCACTTTACCCTACGCTTTGGAAATACAGTACCATGAATCTTTTATGTTCAGTGTTTCCCAAAAAAAATTGTATGTCTGTACCTTAATAGACCAACTGTCTCAATAATGCCAGGTACGTATTTAAGGGAAGGACACAAGGCCATACCTCCCCCCCTACCCTCCTTCCAACAGAACTAGAAAAACAATGACAATCCCATATCCAACCAACACATGCAAAAACTTAATTATTTTAATTTCTTCATCCAAACTTCCAGTATATATTATACATTTAATAATTTTTCTCAAACTGTAAAAAAAATTTGTATTAAAGAGTTGTTGCCTAATAGGTCCCTCACACACTGAAATGTCACAAAATTACAATAAAAATCATGTACCCCTTCTTTAGTGATTTCTGAATATGCCACTGGGCAATGCTGCTTGAAAGCTGTACTAGTGCCAAGTACACAGGTTATATTAATGAGCTGACAAATGATAGTAAATAGACAAGAAATTTCCAGCCATCACTTGAAAAATTGCTGCTGGACAACAAAGTGGGCTGTCTAAAATCAGAACAGATTTTGCAGGTAAGCCTTTTACTTCAAGAAAAACCATGCACACTATAAACAAACTTTGGGACAAACCAGTCTGTAAACCTTTGCTATTCATCCAGACACCCCTCTGGTGTGCGCATCATTCATCCTTTCAAGGCTCGCAAGATTTTTAGAATTTTTAGAACACACAAAAAATAAAACCAGCCTTTCTTTGCACATTTTGTAAGCAAGCAGATATAACTCAGTCTCGAAAACCAATACTCCGTTTTGAAACAATTTGCAGTAGAGGGAAATATTAGTATTGTCCATGTTTTTAATATGGTACAGGAAAAGAAAGTGGGTTTTATGAATTCAGAAAACATTGCTGTATGCTTTGGCTCATTATGGATCTCAATCGCCATAGTGCTGCAAGTTGTCAGAACAAAAAGCAAGAATCATTATCCACACAATTTCTTTAGCCTGACGATCAAAAAAAATACAAACAGTTTAGTTATTCAAAAGGAGAAAAAGTTATAGCATCATTCAAAGTAAACACAATGAAAAACAATTTAAAAAATCATTTCAACAAAAACTGTAACAGAAGTTCATGTTTCCAAGCCTGCCACTGTGAGCAATGAACCAATGAAGCAGTCACATGAAGTTTGCAGGCTTCATAATCACAAAACCTCTCCTTAGCCAGTTTTCACATATCAACCAATTTACTCTTCTATATCCACTGGAGAGATGTTGCCACTCCACCCCTGG
>NQII01003457.1:238067-262214 GCA_002778355.1 Clitarchus hookeri | reverse complement strand
TCGGAGAAAACTCGCCAACCAGCGGCATCGTTAGGCAAGATTCCCATGTGAGAAAAAATCCGAAAGCGACCTTGGTGTTATGCGAACGAGATGTCCTAATATGTGTCAGGTGAACACACCCCATATCATTACACAATACTCTAGGCTGTTCATGGTAAAGTGAGCACTTTTGAGGCCCTAGTTACTTTTTACTTTCAGNAATACTCTAGGCTGTTCATGGTAAAGTGAGCACTTTTGAGGCCCTAGTTACTTTTTACTTTCAGCCATTTTTAATCATGTAACCACCTTTTTTAAAATAAATATTGCCATGTAAGTAATAAGCACATTGTGACAGTGTGCAAATTCCAAAGCTCTCGGAAGTTAACGTCTAGGGCTAAAATTAAATATATTTATGGAGTATTATTCAAAACGAGAGGGCTTTCAAAAGTGCTCACTTTTCCGTGACTTATAGCGTATACCAATCGACACTATCCATGGATTCACGGGCGTTTCTCTCCACACCCGGACTCTTGCCATCTGTCCGAATCGTTGCGAAACGCGACTCATCAGTCCAAGCTCGCCATTTCCAATCACGTGCCAAGTGGCTGTGTTCCCAAGCCCGGAAGTACCGCACTCCTGTTTGGTGTCGGCTCCTTAGCCAATATTTCGTCTCTAAAGGCCGCGATGTTAAGAGCCGCCCAAATCTCTTCACTCGTTCACTCGAATTCGAGGAGGTTGTGTGTATAAAACCTCCTCTGTCGAAATTCGCTAAAACCCTGATAACCTGCCATCCTTACGGCGAAAGCGGCTCAGTGGCCTCTCACATATGTCTATCGCTTTAAATACGTAGCTAAATGGTTACATTTTATAAATATAAAAAAAAGCATTTACAATTAAAAAATTAAAATTTGGGAGGTTTGAAAATCTAGATGCGTTCAATCTCTAACAAAAAATCTTTAGTTGAAAATATTACCACAATAAATGACTGCGAGATGTTTTTCCGAATTTAGCATTTTATTTCCTATACGCCCGTGCGTGGTGAAGCCTGGCCTTAAAGAAGATATAGGCCACTTCGCCATTGAAGTTACATTTTTTGCTCAAGATTCCCACGAAGTGTGCCAGACATACTGCCGGCCTATGGCTGAAGTCGGTCAAACGCATACAGCAAAATTATAACGCGAATTTTGTAGGTCCCTATCAATAGCTTGTTCGCTACTGCAATCGTAGTTTTTTTTATAACTGGGCGTTCGTTGTTAATTATTGCCGTGCATCATTCCTCGCCGGATGGTTTTGTTCGCTATCGAAATTAAAATAAAATTTAAAAAAAGCTGCCAACTAAAGTAGACTACATAGTTAAACACGCCTTGGCTTCAGTTAATGACTGTAATAAAAATTCAACTTACGTGAAACCCTTCAAGATATCTAGACACTCACGTTTATAAACTATAACAATTATGCCGGAAGCGTTACCACCTCGCATTTTTAAGAATGTTTCTTTACTAAGACGGTCGTACGCGTTATTTTCGAATGCAATACTCATCTCTACCTCTGGCCGACGTACATAATAAGCCTTTGGGATTTTTTCCTATTAAATACGAGGAAAGAGTTTACGGAGAAGTGTTAATGGTCAAACTCTGGCACCATTTGTAGATTGTGTTTTAGATGGCCATTCAACTGTGCATACCAGTAGGCTCCCACGCATGAAGAAGAATTGATTGTTTTAAAGTCGATTGTGCATATTCGTCTTCCTTCGGACAGCGCATGTGCCACATATTGGCTAACTACGTTATCCTCTCTATAAGATAGCCACGAAAAAAATTTAAACAGTCCCTTCTAAAACCATGAAATCAGTTATTTTACCGATAATTTATCAGTGTAGTGCTCTATCAGTAACACCTAAGCCAATCCAGAATAGCTAGTGAGTAAGAGTTGTTACAGTCTCGTTCAGTCTGAAGTTATACCAGGCGAATAAGTGTTTCACAATTAAAACTAAGTTTAATTGACTTGGCCCGGCGTTTGAATAACTCTTACACGGCAGTTAAAACTAACTTAACTATACGCAAGATGCTTTAAAAGCTCTGAGGAATTAACAATATTTTTTTTACATCTGGCGTGCGAGCCTATTCATGTATATCGCTGGATAACCAGTAATATTAGAGGATACAGATAGCATAACGGTTACCCAAGACGAACGTCATATATGTAATAATGCGTGCCCTGGAATATTCACAGTTGGCGTAACTAATATTTTAACTCTGATTCCATATTTCAACTTTCGAATATGTAATACCGTAAACAATATCCCTACCCAGTAACTGGAAGTACATATTCAATAGTCAATATGTTTATGTAAATCGCAAAAAAAATATTTTGCTTTTGCAACACGGTCGGATGTTTATAAAAGATTTTTAAACCACGAAAAATTCCGAAAGACTTGTTTTCAATACATTTATAAACAATGAATAATTCTCGGGAGAGGTTTTTTTTTTAAACCGCATTTATTTTCCGGAAATCATCCTTTGTTGTGAATTCGTGAGAAATTTCTGCGGAACAGCAAAACAATAGCCTATCGTCTCCCATCATACTCGGACCATTTCCTGCGGGCATTTGTATTGTACAAGGCGCGTGCCTACATTTCAGAACACAAAAGGGACTCGACGTGTTGTAGAACATTTACGCTGACTTGGTGCAAAATATATATATATATAATTATATATATATGTGTGTGTTTTTTTTTATGATGACCTCCAGCAGCGAAGTCGCTAACACGCCTTCGGTTCACAAAGTTCTAATCTCGAGTAAACGTGTGCGCAGTTCATAGACGGAAGTTTAGGTTATACCATCGCAGTTACATAGTTCGTGGACTAACTAGCCCCTTGAGTGTCTGGGGCGCCACTGTGGTTTTCCTACGTTGAAAAAAATTCAAATCTGACCGCGTTAACCCATTCTCTCAAATTATTTTACTAGATGGATTATTTTGCATATTATGTATAGGTATAGGGTGTATCTGAACTTCGTGCAGAAAATGAAGCCACAGAATCTGTGTGCCTAAACAACCAGAAAACCCTAATAACATAATGTCAGGAAAAGCAATCTTGTATTACTACAGCGACGTTGAAGTTAGGTGCAACAATGCCGCGAGTTGGAAATNTGGGGCGCCACTGTGGTGTGGTGTTCCCCTTGAGTGTCTGGGGCGCCACTGTGGTGTGGTGTTCCCCTTGAGTGTATGGGGCGCCACTGTGGTGTGGTGTTCCCCTTGAGTGTCTGGGGCGCCACTGTGGTGTGGTGGTCAGACTGCTCGCCACCCACCAAGGCGAACCTGTTTCGTTTCCCTGCGGGGTAACTATAGTCTATTCGCGTTATATTCACAATTTTTTAATCAAATCTTTGAAAAATTATCCCATATATGACGTACTTGGTTGTTTCCTAAATACATGATGTATCACAAGGTTTTATAAACGCGTTAATATAAAAATACATTATTCTTTATTCAGTTGAATTTTTACTTATATTTTAACTATACGTTACAATAATTTATAATTAATATGAATAAAAGCAGTGAAACATAGGCGTGTTTGTAATTCCTAGTAAGAAATAGTTCTTTGTAGAATATTATTATGAGTTCGTACGAATGCAGTCACGTCTTCGGTGTAATTTTCTATACTTGGTTAAGCTTTGTTTCCGTCAGGCGGAGGAATATCCTGGAAGTAGAACTTAAGCAGGTCTTCAGAAAAAGTTAGAAGCGACCGTGAATGACCTATAAATATGTTCGCACGTGGGAATCGCGCAAGACGATGCCGCTATTCGGCGGGTTTTCTCGGGGATCTCCCGTTTCACCTTCCCTTTCATCCTGGCTCTGCTCAATACTTACCTCACTTCACCATAATCGCTCTCAAGACCCCGCTGTTAAGAGCCCTAATCTCGCCAATCCACTACGTCCCGAGTTTATACAAGCCACGCACCACGGCGTCTAAAGACTGTTGACGCTCAAATAAACATTTTTGAAAGCAACCTTTGAAAAAAGTCACTGCTCCTACATGCATACATTTTAACGGGCATGCTGACTGTCATCCGCCCAATAAAGTTGGTAACTTCGGAGGGAAAGCAGTCCCATGCCTTGAATGTATATTTAAAAAGTTAGGTAAATTTATTTTCATACTAAAAAGAATTTTTTAAATACATGAAAGTGTAAGAATTAAACCAATTTTTAAAATTATTGTATTTTCTAATTATTTTACGCTTTCACTTGGGCTACGCAAAAATATAGTGATCAGGCTAAAGCCAATGTTAATTTTACATATGGTGGAATGTGTATGCAAGTATATCTTTAGCAGGGCTTTCAACAGTGCACAATATACCGTGCACAGCCTATACGAACTGATTGATTGTTTTAGGTGTGTGTATAGTATGCACGCTGTCCCGCGGTTGGCAGACCACTACGAAGAGAGGAAGTTGATATGAAATATGAACATCTTTATTAAAGAATCCTTTCAAAAAAAGTTGGCTAATTTTCAACATTATTTTTCTAATACATGCATTATAAAAATTACTTAACATATTTTGCATATAATTTTCAGACAGATGGGAAAATCGCGAAAAAAAATTTAAAAACTTTTGCGTCCCGATTCTTGTATGATTGGACGATGCCTATTTGACTCGGCTTGCCAATTGCAGACAAATTATAAAGTGTCATAATTCTCATTGGCTCAGAGAAATGGGAAAGTTGTTTCATATATACACGAAAACCAATAATGAAAGAGAAGTTTTTGACATATGCAAACTATTTGAATTTTTTTCAACGTAGGAAAAAAATTCAAATCTGACCGCGTTAACCCATTCTCTCAAATTATTTTACTAGATGGATTATTTTGCATATTATGTATAGGTATAGGGTGTATCTGAACTTCGTGCAGAAAATGAAGCCACAGAATCTGTGTGCCTAAACAACCAGAAAACCCTAATAACATAATGTCAGGAAAAGCAATCTTGTATTACTACAGCGACGTTGAAGTTAGGTGCAACAATGCCGCGAGTTGGAAATAATACAAACAAATGAATGCACTTATTACATTTTATGCACAAAGGTATGGTTATTCAATACAAAAAGAAAAGCAGTGTAGTACATTCTGCATAACAATACACTTCAATAAAGTACACGTACATATACTTGCAGCTGAGTACTCCCGGCATTGCTGCACCTAACTTCAACGTCGCTGTAGTAATACAAGATTGCTTTTCCGGACATTTTGTTACCAGAGTTTTCTGGTTGTTTAGGCCCACTGATGCTGTGGCTTCATTTTTTGCATGAAGTTCAGGTACACTGTCTATAGGCGGTTTAATCTAACATAATGACCTCAAATATGTTTGAAACGAAACAAAATGTGGAAAACCCATTTCCGCAGGAACGTACACACGCCAGGGTCTCACAAAATGACAGGATGTACACAATTCAACTAATTCATAATATATTGGTTTCAAAATAATATTTTTTTTTAATGGAACATGTTTGTTTTGTTTTGCGAAATAAAAAATTAGAGTTAAAATTATCGACAGCACAACTGTTTCACTTGCCTAAACAAGTACCTTTAAATATATTTAAGGTGTAGAGGTTGGTAGTGGAGGCACCGTTTGTACCTATATACACACGCGTGAATTAAAGAGGCTCTGGTGTGTGAATGACGTTAGCTTAGAAACAACGGAATATTAAGAGGGTGTGTTACATAAAGAAAAGACAAAAAAATGTCATAAAATTATACAGATTTTCGCAAGCGAATATATAGAAAAAATAAGAAACGGCAATCCCGGACACTAATTTTTCGCTAACTTTGTGAGCAAATATTTTGCTAGCGTCGAACTATTTCTTACGTCGTAAATTTGCACGTTTTAGTGTGACGTGAGATAGCGCGCTAAATGAATGCAGGTATCATGCCGCCAGAATATTTACACAAAAAGTAGGCAGAAACTGTCATTTAGCAGTTTACTTTCTTGATTTTCTTATATTAGCTGCCAGAAACCTGTAAATTCAATTAACGTGTTTAACGTTAATTTATATACCACACCTTTCATGGCCTTCATAAGGCGACTATAGTCTACCAATATTTAAAGTGCCACCGAAGTACAGTGCATTGTAGAAGAATTAAATATACTCCAATCACGATTTCTTCACGCCAAGTATGACGTGCTAGGTTGTTTCCTAAATATCGCATTTTATACTGGTGTTAATATAAAAACACCTTATTTTTTTATTAAATTAAAGTTTTACTTATATGTTATGTAAATATTATAATAGTTCAAATACAATAAATATGCATTAAAACGGGGAGAAATTAGGTGTGTTGATAATGTCTAGTAAGAAATAGTTCTTATGCGAAATATTATTTCATCGTGTGCGCACGAATATGGTGCGCTGTTCCTTTGGTGTAAATTCATAGACTCGATGAAACTGTGTTGGCATGAGGCGGAGGAATATACTAGAAGTAGAACTTTAGCAGGTTTTCAGAAAAGTTGGGAGTAATCGTGAATGGACTATATCAAGAAATTAATTAAATCTGTGCGTAAATTATCTGATAAACAGGAATTTTATAATTTAAAGAAAATTAAAGATTGTCTCAAAAGTCAAGTGAAATAAGTTTGGATTTAATAAATAATATATACTATATTTTTGTACTCCAGTTGTATTATATTGTTTGTTTTAACTTTTTGTTTTGTTGTTGCTTCTTATTTGTTTGTGTTGTATAACAATACCTCGTAAACATTTGACAAATTCTATAGCCCAAAGTCTATTACCTCTTTGTGAAATCGAAGGAATAATTAAATTAATGAAGTAAATAAAAAATAATCCACTATAATTATTTTTACGTGTAAAATTTTTCTACTTGTTTCCCAGCTAGTATAATCAGAACACCTAAAAAAAAAGGAATAAAAAAAAAAGAAATCGCAATGAGTGAATATTTGGGTGAAAAGGAGCGTACGAGTAATATTACTAGCGAGGCGTGACTGCAGGATATTTATCCACCCTGGCAGCAGGTCGGGGAATTACGCGAGATGTAGTCGATTGCAGCGGCGCGGCGGGATAAGAGCTAACAGCGGCGCGCTTCTGTGTACTCTGTGAGTGTGCGTGTGCGTGCGCGCGTGTGTGTGTGGTTGGGGACGGGCTCGAGGGTACGATACGGCAAAGCCGCCCGGGAGCTCTCATTTGTCCGGCTTTCCGCGCCTAGACTCCACGACATGGTGTGTAACATCCGTTTCGCTAACAAGTGCTGCTGTAGGTCTGTTCGCGGTATCTTCGCACTTTTTAGAATCAAACCTATGAAAAATTACCCCGTGTATAACGTGTTTGGTTCTTTCCTGAATATTTCGATCATCACAAGCGTTCGATACTTCTGTTGACGTAAAAGTATCTTATTTTTTGGTTTAACTGAACTTTTACTTGTACTTTAACTTCAAATTACAATATTTCCTTTATAATTAATATGAATGAAAACAGAGAGAAAATATGTGTGTTGGTAATGTCCAGCAAGAAATAGTTCTCATGCAAAATATAATTAAACCGAGTGCGCACAAATTCAGTGCGTTGTCCCTTTGGTGTTAATTTTCTATATTTGGTTAAGCTTTGCTTGCATAAGGCGTAGGGATAGCCTGAAAGTAGAACTATAGAACGGCTTCAGAGAAATTTTAAGTAACCATAAATTGAGTATACCAGTGCTGCTAAGCTTTTTGAAGCGAATGTACCTAGAAACCACTACAAATATCCATCCTGAGTGTAAAAGTTATACATATCAAGCGTTGAATTATTTCATTTAAAAATTACTAAGATGAAGAAATATTTACGGCGGGTTCACACCTGTATTTTCGGCATGTGTGGAACGTAATGGACGTTACCGTTGGTGGCTGGGTTTTTTTTCTCGGGCTTCTGCTGTTTCGCTATCCTTGCATTTCGTCACTGATTTATCTTAGCGTATCATTCCAAGTCACAACTCAGAAACGACGCCCACCTACTGATAATATCACAGAAAATGTAAAGCCAATCTACAGGCGTGTTTTGACCCTTCCTACTCCCTAACCAACTGTGCACATATCCTCGCGCATTATATACTAAAGTTTGTGAAAAATGCAACACCAAGAAGGATACATGTGAATTAAATTAACCTTATGTCACAAATTAGGTACGTAACAATACCCGCATGACTAGGATTACAGAGCTGTATATGACCTCTGTTCTTGAGAATTCAGTATGGCGTGAAGCCTCTATCAAAGAGGACCTGGATATGTTCCTGGGGAATCTCCCTCCACGCCGTTTGTATGCGAGTCCACAAGCATCTACAGTGGTTGCTGGAGGACCGTGACGAACAAGTCGCTGACCAACCATATCCCAGACATGTTCGATGGGTGACATGTAAGACAAACGTGCAGGCCAGGGAAGCAGTGGTTGAAGAAGGCTTGCACATTCCTCGCCACATGTGGCTGGGCATTATCCTACTGAAATAGACACGTGGAGTTGCCTGAAGGAGAGGCAGTACCTCGAGCTCTAAAACCTCCCTTATGTAGCGGTTGCTGTTAGAATTGCCCTCAATATGTTTGGAGTCGAGATCGCATGTTGTATCCAATGGCGCCCCAAACCATCACACTTGGCTTTTATCCTCTATGCCGCTCCGCAATGCAGGTTGCCAGATTGCGGTCACTACGGTAGCGTCTAACACGCATGCGGCCATCACTGTAGGACAAGTTGAAGCGGGAATCGTCGGAAAACACTACATTTTGCCACTCAGCACGCCAGCGACGGCGTTCACGTGCCTATTGCAGTCTGAGACGTTCGTGGTTTCTGGGCAATGGAAGCCGACGCAATGGCATGCGTGTCACCAGTCCAACCCGCAGCAGACGGCATTGAACCGTCGACGCAGACAGGTCCACACCCGTTGCAGTGCTCCAGTGTTGAGCCAACACTGTGGACGAGGCTGTATGTTCCGTTACGGCCATGCGGACAAGATGGCGGTCATCCCGTGCTGTGATCACATTGCGTGATCCAGTACTCGCTCGTCGCTGCGCACGACCCTCTTCTATCCACACACGCATCACTGTCTTAGCAGCATGCCCTGTACGAGCCGAAATGTCACGGTATGACAAACCCGTTTTCCAGAGACCGATCATTCTGCCCTGTTCGAACTCACTCGCGTGCTGATATGGCGCCCTTTGACGTCGACGAGGCATACTGGCTGGCACTTGCTTTCACTTTGTTTGGTGGTTCTCCACTGACTGAGCTTGGCGTAACACTGACCTTTCGGGTCACACACGAGAGGGCGCTACTGGGCCTGCGTGTACGCCATCTCTCTGCAAACGTAATCACTTATAGCTGGTACACTGTTCTATACATCCTCCGAGNGCGTGTACGCCATCTCTCTGCAAACGTAATCACTTATAGCTGGTACACTGTTCTATACATCCTCCGAGTTTGGATTCATTCGGATTATTCCTTCTCGGTGTTACAATTTTCACAAGCATTAGTGTAGTTTAAAATACATAGTACTTAAAATATGTAAGTAAACAAAGTCCTCAATGAATAAATTCATGAAATAAAAATTCTGTTTTTTCGTTCTTTGAGTGATTTCTTTCCTTTTCCGAAGAAATTCATTTTTATGCGGGGTACCCAACTGATACAAGTTTATATAAAAAGTTTTGCAACCTAAATAATTTTTTTTTAAGTTCGGATATTTTTAATACTGTAGATTTACCGACAACTAGGACATCATTAGACGGCTTGTAACCGCACATATAACATCACTTTTCGTTTGGAACATAAAATTTCTTCAAATACCACCTCCTTGAAAATTATCAGCTAAAAAAAATATATCAATATTCACAGCTTGCTTAAATGAAAATTCCTTTCGAATCATATCCGTTCAAAACCCCTTAGCCAGGGGATTTATTGGTCAACCTGATAACATTTAATGCCACCTGCTAGAGCTGTACTGTAAAACGCAGAGGAAATAAACATTGTGTGTGCATTTCATCTGCTCAGTGATCAATTTTTGAGACCCATTATTGGACTGTTGTTTTTGCCTGGAGGATTCAAACCCATATGCATTTTGAACTTTTCAGTAACACAACTGTATGTGAGCCGCGGTGGCGTAGTAGTCATACTACTCACCTCCAACCAGTTCGAACCGGGCTCGATACTCGGCGGGGTCACACGGATTCTCGCGTATGGGGAACGTAGCGGACGCTGCCGTTGGCCTGTGGATTTTCTCGGGGTACTCCCATTTATCACCGTCCTTGCATTCTGTAGCTATTCCATCATTATCAATTGACAAACTAAAAGAAAACCAGATGGTGGACGGTGTTCTGTGATGCCTACCAAGATGGCGGACTGCCCCGACCAATATGGCAGACGGTTGCACCTACTAATATGGTGTACTGAACAGACCAAAATTGCGGACTGCTGTACCTACCACGATAGCGGATGGTGTCTATGGCGCCTACAATATGGCGGACAGCACCCACCAAAATTGCGGACGGTGGCNCCTACCACGATAGCGGATGGTGTCTATGGCGCCTACAATATGGCGGACAGCACCCACCAAAATTGCGGACGGTGGCGTAGACGCCTACCAAGATTGTGGACTGACGTACCAATATGATAAATACATTTTTAAATACGATTTTAATAATTTAAAATATTAAATAATTTTTTAATAATTTTCATATAATTTTTTTATAATTTTTTGGAATTTTTTTAGATTTTGGATTTTAATGTCAAAGTTCACCGGGATCAAGGTCAAAGGTCACCAGGGTATAGGTCAAGGTCATCTGGATACATTATGGTCGCCGGTCGACCGTAATGACAGAGCACGAACAGCTCCGACGCTCCGATCCCAGATCCCGATGTGCGAAAGTCCCCATAATCCCTCTACTTCTGTATTATCAAAAAATATGGTGCAAACGTTTGGACATTTTTATTAGAAACATACTTAAGCTATCATTTATCTTAAGTTTTCAGGCGGGTCTAAATAATCTTGTACCCGCACAGTATTATTGTCAAATTGTGCGCCAATGTCACGGACATGCGCAGGAGACGAAAATCAGTTTACTCCATCTTATTCCATTCGGCGAGGAAATTTGGCGCGCGGAGTTCACGAAGTCGTAAACGTCGTGGGGTGCTCGTGTCGATAAATTTATTGAATGAAGGGTAGTGGGGGGGGAGGGGCGGAGCTGTTTTACACGCGAAACAATCTCGGTAGGTGAGTGGAGCGCAAGGAGTGTCCCATTGAACTGTCACTCCGCGCGCGCTCAAGTTGAACCCGTGCAAGTCCCGGAACTGTTCTAATTAACGAGAACGCGCTATGCCGTGCACTCAGCTCCTCCTGGATTCGCCGAATTCGACGATCGGCGGAATGCAGCTGAGGGACAAAATGCTGTTTGGAGCGAGCGGAATTCTCCGTGATGGATCCTCCGTAAGTCACTCTGGTACGCTCACTGAACTTTCATGTCCCAGCTGATGAAGGGAAGCGTGCGATCACCGCCGGTTGAAACAACTGACGCAGATCCGAATTGTTGCGGACATTTACAACGAACGCGATGCGAGCTAAACGGAAATGTTTCTGCCGCTGGAAGCACAACTCAAGCAAGTGTCTGCGAAAATTCCAAGAACTCGTTTCGAAATAACGAACTATGTCGTGAGCTTTTTTTCTCGTTTATGTAATGCGTGCAATCCTTTTGAATTCATGTACGGCATGTTCTGCCATTTCACAAAATCTAAATACTTGTTGGTTGGATTCGACTAGCTGAAATTCCTACGTTAAGATAACAAAAGTATAAATTTAACAACTCACGGGCATCTGAAAAAAAATGAGCGTAAATGACACAAAATATTAATGCGCTCCCCCTTCCCGCATTTGCGTACTTTGTCGGCGACTAATGGCGTGGTGATGAGTAATAAGCACATTGCATTTCTGTGAACTACTTTTCATTAAACTCACTACATTTGCAAGGGAGGAAGGAAACGATTATTTTAGCCATGCATCTCCTATTTATCTCTTGTGGAAACATCAGTATTGTGAGCTGGCATGTGGTGTATACCAAAGTAGTCTATTATAATACATATGACGTGTAATTACCATAATTTTAATTAACAAAAATAAAAGTGCACTTGTTTTATCACATCTGCCTATGGCGAGAAATTATTGTGTTCTATTAATTTTATAAAATAATACCGAATATGTTGTCTCTGAATTTGTTTACGTAATAATTTTGTTGAAATAATAAATCATTTTCAATTAAAGTTAATTTTAATACACAATGAGAGTTTTAAATGTTTTTTAACGATTTTTTATGCAGAGCACAAAAATATTTTAAATTTATTTTAGTAGATATTTTAAAAATTGGGTGAATAGTAATCAATTACAATTAAATATCGGCAGCACAGAAATAAAGATGGCTTACTTAACTTATGCCTAGGTAGGATTTGTGATGCAGTAATATGTTGCAGCTGAACTTACTGCGACTTCTCTAAGTAAAGTACACAGTCTAGTAACTCGTATTCAGGACTTTTCAGGGTTTTTTCCCGCAGGTAAACGAGGCTGACGCGTGTCACGGACATTTCTTACGCTCTCACAAAGTCTGGCCGTAGAGTTGAGCAACACTGGCTGGCCGCCGGAGCGCTCGCCTCCCACCGGGTTCGAATCCCGGCGGGGTCGCTCCCTGCATTCCGGCACTGCTCCATACTCGCCTCATCGGGCTCTCAATACCTCGTTGTTAAGAACTGTCCAAAACTCTCCACTTCACACTCCACTGGTCGTTGTATGTGGAGAGTGAATATAGTGAGGGTAGGGTGGTTAATAATAACTACTTGGTCGTCCCAGACATACGTATGCGAGTGGAGAAATACTTCCCAAAATATTTCCATTCCCGTAAATGTATTAAAGCGATAATTCCTTGAAGAGCAACATTTTCCCTAAATAAGGGGTCATGCACGTGTGTTGTTCCCGTCTTGAGGCAGAGACAACACCATGCGTGTGAGGAAACCGCGTGGATAGGTCTTGGGTTGAGAGGTTTTAATGGACGCTTAAGAGCGCATGAGTCATAATTAACGCCAAAAGCTTTTGACAAAGTTGTAACGCANCGTGTTGACTTACGAGACGTCCATTGAAGTTTCACTCTCGCCGCAACTGAAAGCAGCAGGTTAGTTTTGAGAGACTTTATTGACGTATCCTTCACGAACGGTGGCTTTTACCTTCAAAGCACTGCTGTGAATTGTCCTCAGTCACTGAGCGTTCATAATTTAACGGTGAATTATGAAAAATGTAGGCTCTTCACGGTAAAGTGAGCACTTCTGAACCCCACCTTTGAAAATTAAATAATTACGCGGTAAATGTACATATCATACCGTACACACCGGCACGCAAGCTCACAGTTACGTTGGCGGCGATTGAAGTATATAGTTCTAAGTTAGTCGTATTACGAGTGTAATTTTTAAATTCGCGGCAAATCAAGTTGACGTGTTTTGCTTGGACACAGTACAGCACGGATTGGTATAATAGTACCTAGCACTTTTACATTCGTGACATCACGTTTTCTCTTGACTGACGCATGAATAAAGTCCTTGAGCCAAAAGCAATATACATTTTATATATGGCGGAAGAATACAAAATGAGAAGGAAAATATATCTTAAGTAGGGTTTTCAAAAGTGTTTAGTTAATTGCGAGTACCCTAAGTTCCATGTCTTAATCATTCATAATAAGTTTTAAATTATTATAATTGCTGCAATTGAAAATGACTTCTTTTTCTACACACGTTGGAGCAAGACCTGGCGTAACATCAAAATATGTATTCTTTTAAAATTTACACGGTGTCTCTTGGTCTGTATATGGATACTTGGCATTATGCCGGAGCTATGTTAATGTTTACAAGCGGCGGATGGATACATAACTGGCTGAAAGAAAGTACTTAGCAGGTGTTTTGAAAAGAGCTCAATTAAGCGCGAACGACCGACAGCAGGGTTAGGTACCGACGAACCTCGCAAACTTTTCCAACTGCTCTTTCGTTGTCCTCACTCGCCCGCTTTCTTTCATGAAACAAGAACTCCAAACGGCTCGACGTGTCGCGGAAAAGGGCGGGTTGCGTGCGAGCTGTTAATAACGACCACTATGCGATAAACAGCAGGTTGCTGGAAACGACGAGTCAACTCGTTACACCAACTGCGATATTTTCGTTGCGGTTTTTACAGCCGGAAGCCACTAATTTTCTTATCAGGCACCAACACTTCGTTATAATTTCTCAGATTAAAGCGCGGCTCTTTTAAGATTTCAGAAGCAGAATCTCATTAAAGTTAACCACAGGCGAAATTATATTTGCATTTGCTGCACAAAGATGGAGGAAATAGAAGTAGTACTTTAAATATTAATGTGTAAGCGAGCAGAAGTCCAAGGGTATCCATTTACGGTTCATTTTCGCATTTCACCAATTAAGCCAAACAATAAAAGATTTCATTTTAATACTTTTAACCTACAGTTTCGCTTTTAAATACATTAGTGGTTTACACACTACCACTTGTAAAAATCATTTACCATTGCGTGAATGTTACATTGTTTCACTAACGTAAAATGCTACCAACATTTACCTCTAAATATACACATATCTAGGGGGAAAGTAATAAATTGTACTTGTGTTAATTTAAAATACGTTATACCAATTAGTGCATAGCCAAAACAATTCCAATTTTAAAACAACTTCTATTTTCTCTTTGTGCCCGCTGGGTGTTTGAAAGGGGCTACTGACGAGAAGTTCAAAATTAACTTAATCGTAACTTACACTTGCACTAACCTTTACAGACAGGTATCTAGGGACAGGAAAATTTCGAAATTTCAGTGGCCTTTGGGTTGTACCCCACATATGTATGCATATAGGAACTCAGCTAACTGTTATAGGAACTCATCTAACTGTCCATTGGCTGTTGATTCCTGTTTAAGCTTGATCAGGTAGTACGTAACGACACGCCGATATCACGCCTTCAGAGAATTAATTCACACTCGCGTTAGGGCCTCACGCCTTGTTTTGGTATGTCGTGACAAACTAAGGCGAGTAACGAACACCACATCCTCTGCACATGTACATGCACGCCAATTTTGATTAGCGATGAGTTTACTTCGTTGTAGCTAGTTACTCCGAGAGCGCGCAGAAATGGTTGCTGTTTCTCAGGCTCGTCATCAAGGAAGACGAGAAAATTCTCTACGAGTTGTGTCCTATTCACCGTCTGGTACGGTTCTTCTTATTTGACTGAAGAGAGGGGGGAGAGTAAGGGATGGTTTCGTGACTGCAGCGCCGTTCTTACGTTCTCCGATTTTTTCGAATGAGCGAGTGAAGAGATTTGGGTGGCACTTAAAATCGAGGTCTTGAGAGCCGATGACGGTGAAGCAAAGTGAGTATGGAGCAACGCCGGAATGCAAGGGCGGGGGAAACGGGAGATCCCCGACAACCCGTCAACCAATGGCATCGTCCGGCACTATTCCCGGGCGTCCCCGCCGGGAATCGAACTCGATTCACCTTGGTGAGGGGCGAATAGTCTAACCTCTACACCACCACGACCCCTTTTTCGAATGTTCTCGGGTTCTGATGTCTATATTTTCTGGATATTTTTCTTTCGATTTTTTTATGTATTATCGTGTTATAATTACTTACTGATTTACAACACTTTCGATATTTCTGGCTATACAGACTCGTTCGTGAGGCCATGTTGCACTTTATAAGTGCAAGTCACATACGGGACCTACACGGTTTTATTTAAATTAGTTTCTGCAGACTGCCAGTATCTTCGATTTATTTAGATTAATTGTCTGCACATATTTCACCAAGTTGAGTTCGAGGTGAGTATTGATTTTTATTATTTCACGCCTCAAGACCAGCTTGAGTTAATAAATTTTCCTTTTCTATACGCTTTACCTTTCTTTGCTCCTTTGCTTATGTTATCCCAGAAGACTTTAGATACCAAGAGTGGTCAGATGTACTGGGTTTTAAACTTGTACTTTTCTAAGTTCTGTAAAGAAAACGGACGTTACATATGCGCAAACAATTTTCCTCGAATTTTGTGGGTTTTAATAAACTTTTATACGAGGAACTTGTTTCGGATATTTCTCATTGTGTAACGCCACAACGTTATTCCATTCTTGTTTCTTTGCGGATTTTTTTAAAGATTTCTTCAGGGCACGTATTATAAATTGCGATTAAATCACAAATTAAATAGCAAAATAACTTAAACTTACTCGTGATGACGTCTAACGAATTCGAGATAGTATTTTCTATCTGTCTGTGTAAAGTACCTTCCCTGCAAAACCTCGTTACAGGCGGCATCTCGGTATATATCTTCCCTTCTCCCAAACCCTCTAAGGTGCCGTGAAACTAAGGCCAGGTGTAATAAAACACGGAGCACTTACACCTCACGGAATGTTTTTTAGTCAGCACGGTATGAGAAAAAAAATCTGTTTCTTTTGCACAGAAATAGAACACAGATCCAAGCAGAACGGGCCAAAGCCCGTTGCCAAGTTTTATCGTCTGTTATGAAACATTATTAATCTGCCCATGTTCTCAGGGATGAATTTGGCAAAATAAACTGAGCCACGTGGCGCATTACGTATAGTATATTCGCAGTAACTAGTAACTTCAAACTTTTCGAATCTAACCTTTGAAAAATCACCCCATCTATGACGCGTTCGGTAGTTTCCTAAATACGTCAGTTATCACAAGCTTCTTACACTTTGTTAATATAAAATTATCTTATTTTTGGTTGAATTGAAATTTTACCTGTATTTTATCCATAAATTATAATATTTTATTAACAAATAATGTAAATAAAACGGCGGAAAAACAAGCGTGTTAGTAATGCCTAATAAGAAGTAGTTCTTATACAAAATAACACTGAACTGAGTGCGCACGAATGCGATGCGTTGTTCCTTCGGTGTAATATTTTAGACTTGGTTAAGCTTTGTTTGCATGAAGAGGAGGAATATCCTGGAAGTAGAACTTTAGCTCGGCTTCAGAAAAGTTGGAAGTAACCGCGAATGGACTTCACAAAAAAAAAATTACCATGATAAATTAATACGGAAGTTTGTCCGAATTACAAGAAAATTTCAACTTTTTTTAAGTTAAACGAACATACAAGCGTAAGCTTTGATCTACAAATGCAACGTAACTTAGATATCGCCTGGGCCTAGAGGAAATGGAAAAGAAGAATTTGGCAGGAATGCGTTGCAGCCAATTTTTGTTGTGAGACTAAACACATTTACTTTCCGGGAGTGATAAAAACAAGAGAAGTGGAAATATAGACACATTATAGTATTAAACGGAAAAATGAATCCCAATTAGTCTTGATTTTTTTTTAACAGGCTAATTATAAAATGGAATAACCTCTCGTATGGACGTAGCCAGTTTACCTGTGATAAAATGGGTGGCAAAAATTTATCTTAGTAAAAAGTTTACGTATGTAAACAAATTTAGTTTATTAATTAGCTGGATTCATTTTAACACAAAGAACATCTGAGATTTATTGGTGTGATGTGTGCAGTGAAGTTGATACATAACTTTGTCTTCTCTGCGATGTGGAATGTTCGAAAAGGGGAGGGGGGAATTCCCTTTCCTGCATCATCGTGGCTATAATCATCTCACGGTTACTTCCAACTTTTCTGAAGCAGTGCTAAAGTTCTACTTCCACGATATTGCTCTTCCTCATGCAAACAAAGCTTAGCCGGATCTATAAAATTACATCAAAGGTAACAGCGCGCTGCATTCATGCGCACTCGATGTAATAATATTTTGCATAAGAACTGTTTATTACTAGGCATTACCTACACACCTAATATCTACCTGTTTTATTCATATTAATTATAATTGAAATATTATAATTTATAGATAATGNCATTACCTACACACCTAATATCTACCTGTTTTATTCATATTAATTATAATTGAAATATTATAATTTATAGATAATGCATAAGTAAAAAAATTAAAATTAACCAACAATAAAGAACTTTTACGTTAACATAAATATAAAACGCGTGTGATGCGCGATATATTTAAGAAACAACCAAGCACGTCATATAAGGGTTGAGTTTTCAAAGCTTTTATAAAAAAAAGTGCGAAAAAACCACGAATAGACTATACACCCGTGTCTTTCGTGCGAACAGTACTGACAACACTAGAGGCGATTCATTCCTGTTATTGGGGTCACGAAACACACACACACACACACACATTCTGCAGTAGGAAAATGAGGTTCTAGAAAAATCGTCTGCCTGCGGCGGTTTATCCACGCCTCCCCTCCACACTGCGAAGATAGGGATTTCCTCGAGAGCCCAGCAAAGTGCGGCGAGTAAATATTGAAGCGGTTCGCGCCGTAGGACCTGGACCGGGCGGGCGATGAATTAGAAACGTGATGAGAATTGACGAGAGGCGGCGCGGACCGGGCGCGAGATCAATAACCGGCAGATAACCGGAAGCAACCCACCTCGCCTGCTAGAGTAGAGGGAGAGGAACAGGAAACTGCCACTGTGCGTGTAGCACGTATGCAGAGAGAACGCGCATATAGTATATTCACGGTATCTTCATCTTCACACTTTTTTTTAACCAAACCTTTGAAATAATCGCCTCAGCAAGTATAACGTGTTTGATTTTTTTTTTTTCACAAACGTTTTATATTTCTGTTAATACAAAAATATTTTATTTACGATTCAATTAAAATTTTATACTTATTTTTTAATATAAATCATAAAATTTTATTTATAAATAATACGAATAAAAGCAGAGAGAAAACATGTATTTCGGTAATGCCTAGTAAGAAATAGTTATAATACAAACTATTATTAAACTGAGTGCACTTGAATACGGTGCGTTGCCCCTTTGGTGTAATAATTTTCTAGACTTGGTTAAAGCTTTGTTTGCATGAGGATGAGGAATAGCCTGAAAGCAGAGCTTCAGCAGGACTTCAGAAAAGTTCGAAGAAACCATGAATGGACTATAATCATTATAGGCTGCACGCATTATATAAAGTTATCACTGCCGTGGGCCCTCTCCACTTTATTCATGCATCGATCGAGTGTAAATGTGAAATTGTTAGGAACGTATTTACGTTTGTAAAACACCCACTCCTACTTTTAATAACATAAAATTAACAGAAAATGAATTGAATAAAATTAGTGTTTACAGATTGAAACGTACCGCGTCCTATTCGGCGTTAAGAGGCTGTATCGCCCCTTATGCAAAAATTATTCGTTTTAGTGCCATAACAGAAGAGTCAGTGTCATTACTGAAAATGTTTCATTGTAGAAGCATTACATTTCATAGTTCTCTGCAAATTTTTGAATCTGATTTTCAATAGGTGTACTTCAGATACCATTAAAGGCTGGTAGTGAATTAATATATAAAGTTTTGTATTACGTCAATTGTTGCATAAATATGCGTTACTAGTTAATATATTATGCCAGTAATTATGAGTAAGGTAATTAGCTAAGCTTCCATTGTCACATTTTTTTTTTTAAATAAATCCCCCTAAATTTGAATTAGGAAAGAAATAAATTAAAACATTAAATATGGCGGGTGCCGACGGCTCTTAATACGAGGAACAACTTTTAATGATTTTGCTGCAAACTTCACCACGAATATTTCAGTCGGCGCTCACGTTAGAGTATATACAGCTACGGCCAGTCGTTTTTTTTTTAAGGCCCATTTAAAATGGGCTTGTTCAACCGTGAGCAGCCTTTCACATGTCGAGCGGCATGGATGTCATGAGAGCATCGTCCGCGTGTACCGCTAGTGAATGTTCCTCCCGAAAACGAACTATTGCAATGTCTCCCACGGCGGGAACTGTGGACGAAACAACCACCACGTATCTTCGTCATCGGTCACGTACCAAATAACACCAACATTGAAAAAAAAAAATTAATGTAATTTTACACCGAATGAATGTGACTGCAGATTCTCCACGTACTTAAGCGGTACTTTCACTTCTTAAACGCACTTCTTAAACGTATGATATTTCTGCAAAACAACATATATGTAGTAGCCGTAAATTTACACGAAAGGCTTTGGTAAAAAACACAACAGTTCATGTTATTTTCGATTATTAGAGACATTTGTGTAAAATTACGGAACATTCAATGGTTTTTTTTTAACTTACACATACAAAAATAAAATTTCAATACACCTGTTCATGCAAATGTACACTTTTTTCTGACAATGAATGTGTAATCGGTCTGAAACTTACACACGGTAGTATTTGCATAAAATGTTAACATTATAATGGACGTATTGCTTCTTTCCCTTGCATCCGTCACGTGACAATATTGAATTGTTATTCGTGCAAAAATATTACTATTAACCCAATTTGTATCATTCTAAGACAACTGCCACTAATTTTGACGCAACAATTTTAATAGACGTTAATACACAAAACCACTTCTCATTATTGGGTGCCGGCACTACTTTATATACTATTAGGTGTTTGCATTAAATTATATGCATTAATGGGCAGCAATTTTTATTTTATTTTTTTATTTTTTCAAAGCTTAGTTTTTCGGGCGAATTTAAGCAGTTGTTGGGGGTACTTCGCGCTCATGTTATAGGGATTCACCGTGAAGTGAGCACTCTTAAACCATGCCCATTAGATGCATATATACGATACCGTACACACCGGCATACAACAAGCTCCCAGTAACTTGGCAGCGAATCAATTGAAATTGTTCTACGTGTTGACGTTGTTTTGCGAGTGTACAGTTTAAAATTACGGCAAATCAGACTGATAATTTTTACTTTATACGCTTTAGAATACGAATTATTAGCATAATATTTACGTTCCTAACAATTTAATTTGCCTGGCGCATGAATAAAGTCACCAAGCCCACAGAAATGTAAATGTTACATATGGTAGAAGAATATAAAATGCAGATAAAAGTATATCTTAAGCAGGGCTTTCAAAGCTCTCAATTAACCACGAACAGATTAGGATAAGTCGGAACGTAAGTTTTCTTAGTTTTTGTATGTGTAAGGGTAAAGATAGGTCAAAATAAAAATCACTTTTTTTTTTATTTCGGCGGCATTCTTGTATTTTTTAGCGTAACCACAAAATATATGTAAGAATTTTTCATGTCGTAAAGTGAGGTTTTCCATTTCTTGACTATAGAAGGTGGCGTTCTGCTCATTGAGCCATTCCACCACTTCGTCTTTCACTTGGTCGTCGTTGGAAAATCGTCTGCTCCGTAGATGTCTCTTCATCCTGCGCGACATACGAAAGTCGGAAGGGGCCAAGAGTCCGGGTNAGAAAATCGTCTGCTCCGTAGATGTCTCTTCATCCTGCGCGACATACGAAAGTCGGAAGGGGCCAAGAGTCCGGGTTGTACGGGAGGATGGAGAACACCTTGCCGATGCCAGGTGTGCAGCAAGGTGGCTGTGGCGCGGGCGACATCAGGCCAGGCATTGTCGCGCGACAGCTCCACTAGTCACGAAAGTAGACCGCCTGCCACGCAGACGATTTTCCAACGACGACGAAGTGAAAGACGAAGTGGAGAAATGGCTAGAATTATGTTTGCTATAATTATTAATTTGATACAAAGGATAGTTTAAAAATGAAAATAATATTTTTGGGAATTATTGATAGATTTGTTTCTTCCTTTGAAGTTTTAAGAAATNGGATAGTTTAAAAATGAAAATAATATTTTTGGGAATTATTGATAGATTTGTTTCTTCCTTTGAAGTTTTAAGAAATGATATTCATTTTTGATTTACAAGACCAATATTTTTTTATAAATTATTAAAACTAGTGTTAATTAATTTTATTATACCTTTATTTATATTTATTTGTGGATTGTTAGTTTTTCTTTTAATTATTATAATTTTTTATTACTTTACTAACTTTAGAATATATTATTTTGTCATCGCCGCCTACCNTTTTTTCTTTTAATTATTATAATTTTTTATTACTTTACTAACTTTAGAATATATTATTTTGTCATCGCCGCCTACCTGGCAGAGTGTTTGAAGTCCACTTATTTCTAAGAAACCATTAAACGTGCCTCCATGAAACCAGTGTACGAAAAGAAAACACTCTTAAGGCGAGGTACGTATAATACTCTCAATGCATCATNCGTGCCTCCATGAAACCAGTGTACGAAAAGAAAACACTCTTAAGGCGAGGTACGTATAATACTCTCAATGCATCATGTCCATTATAAATGCTATTCCCCAGCCCCCCAGCATAGCCAAGAACGACTTTTTCACACTGCGGTATCTCGTAATATACTGGTCGGGTACATGGGAAAATATAATAGGGACCCGCATTGAACTTTACTACAGACTTTCCAGCAATAAAATTGTAGGATCACCGCTTAAAGTCCCATAGGTACACGCAGCACAACGGAAACACCGCAAGCCAGTTGAGCACCTTGCGCGTAGGAGCAAAGGGGCAGCAGGCGCGCGTGTCGGTGTAGTCATTATCGCTCCCACGCTTCCCTACCTCTGACGCGCTAAAAAAAACCCTCCAATTAGGTGGCGCCCTTAATGAGCAGGACGCCACTTTCTACCACCAGGGAATGGAAAATCTAATTTTACACTATGGAAAATGCTGAAATAAATTTGGTGATATAGAAGAATAAAGGAATGGTGTCGAATAAAAAGGACTTTTTTGACCTATCTTTTACCCGTTCACCTGCCAAAAATATTGGAAGATTTACTGTATGACTTACCCTCGTATTAAAAAACCTTACCTTAGAGCTGAGGTATTATCGCGACCTCGACACTCACTTGGAGATTGAGTACCTCGTTTACTCGGGAACGCTAACGCGAGATGCAGGCAAGTGAGATGCCAGGCTATTAAGAGGAGAGTTTTTCTTGGCAACTGCCGCCTGTTCCCTCGCAGATAACCGTCTCAGCGTGTGTTCTGTGAAAATATACTGGCGGCGGTTTACGAGGCCCCGCGTTAACCATCGCACGTCAGTCGGTCATCGAGTAAGATACAGATCTGATTGGAGGCGCAAAATTGCAGCAGTCGTACTATCTCCATGATTTTTTTAAAAATAGTTTTCCCTCCTATGAACATAATATTTATCTAGAAACACAAATACTAAAAATGTTTTCGTGCTATTTTGCCCACCATGCGACATTTCAGTGCTTTTTAAAAATTAAAAAAAAAAGTATGCCTACGAAAGTGTCAATGGGAAACTAAAATGATTGGTCATGCGCGTAGCTTAATAGGCCTATGGTTCTCGTTCGTAATATTGTGTTTTCGCGTCCTTACCGCCTGCACAGACGTGGTTTCCCACCCGCCCTCAAGGCAAATATAAAAACGTTTCTTTCGTGTGCTTCATACAATTAAACGCAATTAACGTCTGCGAATAATCAGTATATGTCACACGAGTAGTTCACAAACTGCTCACATCGTGTAACAAACAGCCCACGTTTAGCTGCTCCCATTACGTCACTGTACTGCAGAATGTCTAATGGAGTGCAGAAATTTGGGCGGCTCTTAAAACCGGGGTCTCGAGAGTAGATGAGGGTGACACGAGGTGAGTCTGGAGCAGCGCCGGAATGCAAGNCGAGCCACGAAAAAAAAAATGGCTCCACGCCCCGAAAACAAACATGGCGTGGGCCCATCTGCCAATCAGTGCCCAGAGACGAACCTGCCGGCCGCCAGCGAAGCCAACTGGGAACCGAGCAGAAACAAGCAGCTAATCAGCGACTTGATTACACCAACATTGAGGTTACCAGCCACGCCAAGTCCCGCCCGTGTGGTTGCCTGCTCTCCGGCCGTATCGCAAACAGTGTATTTTCGGCTGTGGCGATTGCAGACTTTGTCATGTCGTGGTCGTTGTTTTCGCTCCATTATGATTACAGTTACCGGGAGTCATCTAGCAGTGTCTCAGCGTGGGGTATTGCGATAGCGGGGTTGCCCGAGAAAGGGGTGTGAAGGGGATGCGCGCGCAGTCGACAGCCATGTACTGGCTGTTCGAAAAACATCGGTAGCAGATAATATACGTGGCTGAAGATGGGAAGTAAAGGTAACTCTCAGAAACGCGGCAAAGTTATTCACAGTAGAGAAGGGAAATAATAGACTCCGATATTGATGACATTGACCACAGTTGCCTTTAGCAGAGTTATTGTGAGTTCAGTACCATCCGTTTTTTTTTTTTTTTTTT
>NQII01003457.1:209422-238015 GCA_002778355.1 Clitarchus hookeri | reverse complement strand
AATTGAGACAGCATTTATACATCACATTACCGAATTTTTGTGTATCTTATCCATCATCTTTCACATAATGAAGTGCGTGTAGGTGAAATGTTTTTTGTACTAACGCTGTACATTTTTTAAAAATACTTACGGGGCTTGTTATATTTGGTAAAACCTGGACGCAGCCACTGAAAGAATGGTTTTTTTTTTTTTTACAATGTAAAGTGGAACATCTATCAAGAATATGTATATCTTTATTTGCGTACTTCATCTGTTCATCTGTAACTGTATCACTATCACTCACAGTAATAATATTCACATCTCTCNCGAATTTTTGTGTATCTTATCCATCATCTTTCACATAATGAAGTGCGTGTAGGTGAAATGTTTTTTGTACTAACGCCGTACATTTTTTAAAAATTCTTACGGGGCTTGTTATATTTGGTAAAACCTGGGCGCAGCCACTGAAAGAATGGTTTTTTTTTTTACAGTGTAAAGTGGAACATCTATCAAGAATATGTATCTCTTTATTTGCGTACTTCATCTGTTCATCTGTAACTGTATCACTATCACTCACAGTAATAATATTCACATCTCTCNCTCTTTATTTGCGTACTTCATCTGTTCATCTGTAACTGTATCACTATCACTCACAGTAATAATATTCACATCTCTCTCCTCCATTTTAACGAACGCGAATGGTCGCATGATGAGAAAAATGATCACACACTGCGTACATCAGTATACATAGATATGTCTGAAAGTCAACAATGCATCAGTTTTGGAAACCAGTTTGCCGGTTATGTGATGAAAGTTGGGAACTCAGCTAGACGAGAGTACGATGTCGCTCCACCCCTTCTTTTAAAATAGCACCATATTATTTCTTAGTGAGGGAAATGCTCATAGCGTGACCAATAACGGGTTTTAAGAGCCTTAGTCACATTGCTGTAGATTGTGAAACAGAATAATACTCTTTCACTTCTAATTATAAATTGTCCTGTGTGCATGCTGATACACGGAAAGTTTGTGCAAAATCAGCTGATTCTCCCAAGCCATCTATTAGGATAATTTTAGGATATATTCAGTCGACAGCACTGCTATGGACTTTATACAATATATTATTATATCTAGTGGCATTTGTTCTGATTATAAATATTTACATATTTTCTTTTACAGTGAATTTGGTAATGTAGTTTAGCTGGAAACTCTNGCATTTGTTCTGATTATAAATATTTACATATTTTCTTTTACAGTGAATTTGGTAATGTAGTTTAGCTGGAAACTCTGCCTATTTTACTGCGCACATTGTGTCATCAATCATTACATTGTTTCAGGATATTCACTATATTCATTAGCACAGAATAATGTAAACATCCTCTAATATTCGTTATAAATGAAAAAAAAATGGGGAAAAAAATACAGAATAGATACTTTTTTTTTTTTTTTTTCGAATTCCATTACAAGGGTATATTTGCAACATTTGCTTAAAATTATTATGTGGCTTTTTTAAAGTTTGTACGACTTTTGTTAATTTTTTTGCAGAATGGTTCATTCCCGTGTACGTACAATAACGCACATTATTGTTGTAATTACAAATGTATCCAACTTGTCTCTAGAGATGCGCGGCGAATGTTTTCAATCCTGCTCGTATACTGCCGGCGCGTGACCTGTCAGTACCGGACACCCCTCAGGACGGAACTAGGGAGGTCGCGGGCCCAGGTAACTACCGGCTACTGTAGACCTCTCGCGTGACTGAGTCGAGACCAGCAGCATGCTGTTCACGTCGGGCGTCGTTATTCTCAACAGGTCACGACACTTAAGGAGCTTCAAGTCCGGCAGTTGAAACTTCCTCTTTCTTTTGCGCATTTCGCCTCGGAGTTTTATTCTCAAGTCAGCTTCTTTATATCATAAGCTGTGCTAGTCGTACATCAAGGGGTATAATAGTTACCTCGATACCTTGAGTACATTCCATGTCACGGCGCTGATCGCAGTATTACTGACGTGAAAATATCCTCAGCTCCCTTGAAGTCTGGGATCGAGCTGGTAATTCTAGTGGTTAGCTGCTAGTAGCTAATACTGTATTTGCACCAAAAGTGAACACTAAATTATTCAACACTATAACGAAGTTCGAATTGTGGTTGTTAACCTAGAAATGTTTATTTTAAAGATATTTAACCTACAGTACTTCGATTCGCCTATCAGATATCTCGCCAAATAGTATTTTGGCCTAATAATAGTTTAGCCTGAAAAACGCAATTTTTTTAATTCGCAAATAGGCGTTAACCCATGGGCGTTTAGCCTGGACAAGTTACGATAAATAACCATATACATTTATTTCCCAGGCAGGCGGTAAGCCTACACGTGGTTTTTGTAAATGGGTTTAGCTTAACATGTTCTTAACAGAACATAAATTTTACGTATCCTCAATCTAACTTGTATTTAATCCAACAACGCTTAAAAAAGTGAATAATTTTTAGTTAGGTACAGTAAAGTGTTTGGTAGATTGAATACCTAAAACATATTTTGTAAGGTTCATATGTATATGTGTATATTAATGCATATGTAGATAATATAAGTATAGGGTGGTCTCAGGAGGAAAGGTCATTATTCAGGGAGGAAAAAGGAGATGTCATTTTAAAAAAAGTTCTTAAATACATGTGTTCTATCCCAAAATATTTCCAACTCCCAACGTAAAACTAATTTAATTGTTACCTTTTACAGTGAGAGTGTGCAACAGTGTAATGTAAATTTCGGAAAATTCCCCAGTCCACTCCAATGCATTGTTCTGCTCTCGTGAGAAGTGTTCCTAGTCGAAGTTCATCTGTACCTTTCTTTAATTGGGCGACAGCATACATAATGAAAGCTAGCACTTCACCACGTGTAGCAACCTTTAGTGTGCACACTTCACTCTTCATCCAACCCCATAAACAGATGTCGCATGAGGTCTGGAGATCGTGGTGGCCAGTTAACGGGGAACACCACGACCAATTACCGATTAGGGAACATAACGGTCAAGATGTTGCTTCACAAGTATGGTAGAATGCGGAGGAGCTGGGTCATGCTGAAAGTGCATAGTCATCCATATGGCTAAAATAATGTTTTCTAGTTGTCCCTGTAATGTACGCCGCAACAACTGCAAAAACTGTCCTGCCATTCGATTATTTAATCAACATGTCATTAACCCCTTAATTTACGCATTAACTTTCCTCTCCAGGTGATGCAAAAAAGGAGATATTTGGTTTGATAAGTATTTACGAATTCCTCGTATTAACCTTAATAATGGAACCTATGAAAATAATTTATATTGGTTTACGACACCGGCAAGAACCAATAATAAAATTTTGGTGCGCTAGCNAATGGAACCTATGAAAATAATTTATATTGGTTTACGACACCGGCAAGAACCAATAATAAAATTTTGGTGCGCTAGCAGGAACCAATAGCATTAGCCAGGAAAATGGCGCTGTTTTTATTGGTCCTTTGTTCTGATGTTGTATAGCACCGACCATAATTTCACAAATTTTTCAACACGTAATTCGTGGACGAGTATACTCAGGTTAGTACGTTTAAAAAAAGGGGGTTTAATCATACCACAGCACATACTGCAGAAGTACGAACTTTGAAAAATGTTTCCACTGTAGCATGTGGATTCTCTTACGACCATCGATGACTCACACATACTGTGTGAGTAAATGTACCCGGGTAAATGTGGCTTCATCATTAAATAGCAATGTAGGGAGCAATTCACGATTTCCAATTAACCAGTGGCAGATTTCTAGGCGAATAGCAATGTCCCTTATGTGGATATGTAGCTCAGGCTGTGGGTGAAAAGCGTACGAGCAGAGATGTGCAGAAAGTCTATGCTTGCTAGTTCGGGGGCTACTCTGAACCTTGTCAGTGATTCGTCCGTCGTGCTGCACATCGTGTTGACAGCCTCGTTCTCATGTAAAATGATTACTGGGGAGCTTACCACTTTCACCTAACGTATCGCACACTCTGGAAAACACTCTATGATATGGAGCTCGGCGTGTAGGAAAGCGCCGGCGGTATTCTTCAACAGCAGCAGGCGCATTGCCGTCGCAGAAGCCATAACCATACAACATAAATTATCTGCGTATTCCACGTACAAATAAATGTATGGTATTTTTAGTTCGATTCATCGAGACTGACGACTCTAACAGTTCTGCATGACGCAACACGCAAACAACAACTGACAATCAAACCACACTGCGCGATGGGAGGAGAGGGGGAGTGAGTGAACGAAGAGATTTGAGCGGCTCTTAACGTCGAGGACTTGAGAGCCGACGAGGATGAAGCGATGTGAGTATGGAGCAACGCCAGAATGCAAGGGCGGGGGAAACGGGAGATCCCAGAGAAAACTCGCCAACAAGCGGCATCGTCTGGCACGATTCCCCCTTGCGAAAATCCAGGAGTGGCCCGGCCGGGTATTGAACCAGGTTCGCCTCGCTGTTAGGCGAGCAGTCTATCAGTTCAGCCACCGCGGCCCCTATTCACCTCATGGAATAATGACATTTTCTCCTAGGACATCTTGTGTTTGCACATAGCTTAAATTTCAAACTATTCTATTTTTGGCTAAAATTCTTCCACAAAATTTTCAAAGAATTCACTCTCTTGTAAATTGAAAATATTATAGATATTTATTAAACTTTTGTTAGCTGTTTCTTTTATTGAGCGATAATTCGAGTTGCTTTTATGTTAGACTATACCGTCGTATTAATAAAATTGGGCTCTCGGCTAAAGTCTGCATTTTTTTCCAGCGACCCGGAGCAACCAAAGTATCCAACATAAAGCGTTATGCGGCTTGTGCTTCGTGAGAGCGGGAAGGCCGCCCTGGCCACTCCGCCTCAATTACCCGGAATGGCCTCTCGGTTGACGGCGCCCTTAATTAGTTGCAGCTCCCTCCAACTGCAGGAACTCACACCTGGCGCTGTGCGGGGGTCGCTCATGTGATATTCGTGGCCGTTGTGGTCGCGGATCGCGGCGCCTCGCGGAGCGGATCAATCTCGCCGTCCCAGCGACCCGAATAGCACGGAGGGTTACAGGAGGCGGCGTGGAGGCGTGCAATTCTCGTGCCCCGGAGTCGTGACTGCAAGTCGTTAGACCGGCGCCGAGCTGGGGGCGAGGCGAGGGCGTCCTTACGACGTTATTTGCCGGGGGTTATGGAGCACGCCGGTATCAAGGGTACCCCGTAAAAAGTAGAAACAAAGATTCAATAAAAAAAAGGGAACAGGCGGTAACGTTAAGTGGGGCGGGGAATTCGGGCGTTATTAACAATGTGCTTGGGCCGATAAAAAAAATTAAGAGTGCCTAGCCGGAGTGAAGGAAAATATAAGTTTCATGTTGTGAGGACAAAACGAGCGAGGTATCGTAGAGGTAGCACACATGGGCCCGCACTCGGGAGAGGCTGGGTTTCATTGCCGGTCCCGCCATACTGCACTGAGAACAAATTTGTTCCAGCCAACTATATTTTATTTAACTGCCCTCGTTCAAAAATACAGACAGAGATTTTGTATTTTTTGAGACAATTTGGATAGCAATAGTGTTTGTTAGTGTATTTGTTGATGCTTAATAATGGTATAAAATTCCACATGAAACAACTTCAACAGGAAACTAAAAAGAAGAGTTGCAAAACTTAAAATATTTAATTACGTGAGTTGTCAAGCACTATATATATATATACACACACAGTCGAATAACGTTATTATGACTACCTGTTAGTATCCAGTGTAACCACTCTTCGAAGCACGGACAGCAGCTAAACAAGCTGGCAGTGACTCGGTCAGGTGCTGATAGGTCTCCACGGGTGTCTGGAGCCATGCTGTCTGCAGTGCGTCCCACAACTGTTGAAGGGTGCGTGGCGGAGGAGACAGACGGCGAGCATGACGATTGAGATGGTCGAATAGATGTTCAGTTTTGGATTGTGATCGGGGCTGTTTGGGGGCCAGGGAAGAACTTTGAAGTCCTGATTGTGCTCTTCCAGCCACACGCGGACACTTCTAGCCGTGTGGTAAGGCGCATTATCGTGCTGGAAGATCCCATCCTCCCGAGGAAAGACAATCACATGTATGGGTGGACGTGATCGCCGAGGATGGACTCATAACCAAATTGATCAAGAGCGCCTTCCACACGGATAATGGGACATAGAGAATACCACGAGAACATTACCCAGAACATAACACTGCCCCCACTGCCTTGTGTTCGTCCAGCGATGGATATAGGATGTCGGTTCACCAACGTTTCTCACTGTACACGCTGACGTCCATCCGTTCTATGCAGCTGAAAACGTGACTCGTTGGAGAAGACTACCCTTCGCCAATCAGCAGCGGTCCAGTCGCCATACTGTCGAGCAAATCCGAGTCGTTTTCGTCAATGCACCTGTGTTAGTATGGGTGCAGTCACCCTCTGTCTACTTCGGAGCCCCATTCGCAGAAGGGTTCGCTGAACTGTTGAAGTATACACGTGTCTGGATGCCCCCTGGTTCATTTGGACGATGAGCTGTTCCACTGTAGCCTGTTGGTTGGCCTTCACGCACCGTCGTAGTCGACGTTCACCTCGGACATCAATGGNTGTTCCACTGTAGCCTGTTGGTTGGCCTTCACGCACCGTCGTAGTCGACGTTCACCTCGGACATCAATGGCGCGTGAAGCCCCGCAGTTTTCACGGCGGTTATTCCCAATGGTGCCATTCGTCCACTCACGATACACCTTTACCAAAGAGGCACGTGAACAGTTCACAAACATCGCTGTTTCCGAGATGCTGCCCCCCTTGGCCCGAAAGCCGATGACCATCCCTTTTTGCAATTCAGTTAAATCGCTTCTCTTACCCATTGCAGCAGAAAGCGCACTGTGTACAGCCAGCCTATTGGTCGCATTATATACCCGTTTCACCAGCCAACGTCACGGGCCATACGTCACGGGCTACGTGCTGCAGATGGCACTTCTAGCAGGGGGTCATAATAATGTGATTCTACTGTATATATTAAAAAACATTCCCAGCTCGTCAGCAGTCACTTTAGCTGAGGTGGCTGATGCACACCTCTCTGGCTAACATGATCAGGTTTCGAATCTCGACCATGTTTACGGGTTTTTTCTTATAATAACCGAAACTGTTTGATGCACATAGAGCCAGAAATATCCTTAATTGCACCAATCAAACCTTACATATTGGGGCAACCAAAAATAACATTTGGTTTCAACGACAAAATATGTCATTGGATGTTCGGAAATGAAACGCCCAAACTTCGGGAGGTGATTCATTATGAAAAATAAAGTCGAAAATATATAGGTTACCGTATACCTAAACGGGATATTATAGGAGATATGATCCTATGAAAATTGGGTTTTAAAAACGTATTTTTGCCGAATGCCTTGTACAGCGCCTACAAAGTCCGCATCGAAAAGGTGGCTTACGCTCCCCATGTTGTAGACACACATGTGTAATGATAGCCGTATTCGGTCTGTGCACACTGTTCGGCTTGATGAAGTGATACGTCAGCACATCAACTGCATGCCCTCCACTAGTACACGGTCCATAGCNTGCACACTGTTCGGCTTGATGAAGTGATACGTCAGCACATCAACTACATGCCCTCCACTAGTACACGGTCCATAGCACGCCAAATGGGCGTGTCCCATTCAACCGTGTGGGACATACTGTGGGGTAAATCGCCGCCATAATACCGCTGGCAGAAAGTACAAGGCATTTAGTGAAAATACGTTTTCAAAACCCAATTCTCACAATCTCATATATCCTTCAATATTCTGTTTACGTGTATGGTGTCCTGTATATTTTCGACTTTATTTTTCATTAGTAATCACCTCCCGCAGTTTGGGCGTTTAATTTCCGAACAACCTGTATATGCAATTAATTTTGTTGCACCATAAAAACTTATTTCTATTCCACAATACCTTTTTCTCAGTGTGATGTCGGTTTTAGACATGGCTAAAGATTTTTTTACCCAGGTTGCAAATAAAACGAATGCCCATATGTAAGAATTTGGCGTAGGGGAAATCTCCGCCACAAAGTGCGCTGGTATTGCAAAGAACTTATTTTACTGCGCGTAAAAAAGTTTGTGTTTGGCCCGAATTGTGATATATACAGTACCTGCCCCTGCCAATNTGCACACTGTTCGGCTTGATGAAGTGATACGTCAGCACATCAACTGCATGCCCTCCACTAGTACACGGTCCATAGCGCGCCAAATGGGCGTGTCCCATTCAACCGTGTGGGACATACTGTGGGGTAAATCGCCGCCATAGTACCTCTGGCATAAAGTACAAGGCATTTAGCAAAAATACGTTTTCAGAACCCAATTCTCACAATCTCATATATCCTTCAATATTCTGTTTACGTGTATGGTGTCCTGTATATTTTCGACTTTATTTTTCATTAGGNTGGTGTCCTGTATATTTTCGACTTTATTTTTCATTAGGAATCACCTCCCGCAGTTTGGGCGTTTAATTTCCGAACAACCTGTATATGCAATTAATTTTGTTGCACCATAAAAACTTCTTTCTATTCCACAATACCTTTTTCTCAGTGTGATGTCGGTTTTAGACAAGGCTAAAGATTTTTTTACCCAGGTTGCAAATAAAACGAATGCCCATATGTAAGAATTTGGCGTAGGGGAAATCTCCGCCACAAAGTGCGCTGGTATTGCAAATAACTTATTTTACTGCGCGTAAAAAAGTTTGTGTTTGGCCCGAATTGTGATATATACAGTACCTGCCCCTGCCAATNTAACTTATTTTACTGCGCGTAAAAAAGTTTGTGTTTGGCCCGAATTGTGATATATACAGTACCTGCCCCTGCCAATATATTAAATATTAACATCATTCGTTAAACTATTATGCACGCGCTCCAAAAAGCGTTTACAAACCTAAAACGAAAAGATGCAGCCTTGTTTGGCGTTGAGCTTTCATAAACACGCCCATGTTAGTAAAAAAAATGTAAATTAAGTCCGGCGCACACATGACGATTTTTCCTGCGAGTTTTGCTAAGATATTATTTTTTAAGTGCTAGGCAAAGATCTATATAACTCGGTTACTCGCGGGCTCCGTCACTGGTTTCGCCACTCACGGTATGGGTTTCCTTACGAGCCACTCTTGTCAACTAGTAACATCGGCAGCCCTAACAATGTTCAACAGCTGGCGAAAATAATAAACAACGAACTCTGAGCAGAAGAAACTACAGAAAGAAAAGTGTTTAAGGAAAAAGCGTTAAAAATTGAAGGATTCCAAGGTTGGAGAGAAAAAAAAACAGACTGAAAATGGTTCGAAAAGAAAAAAAAAAAAGAAACAGAGAGAAGATGAAAGAATGTTGGAAGAGAAGAAAAGAACAAATGATAAGGAATTGAAATTGACATGCGGTCCCCAGATGGTCTAACTGACATATAAAACAATGAACTCTGAACGGCGAAGAAAAAATGCTGTAATGCACTTCTTTCAGTTTTGTATCACGAAAATAAAAATTTCAGATGAAATAAACGAAAACTGGAAATGCTTTTCAAAGAATCCGGAAGAGTGCGCGCATATAACCTCGTAACTTTATACAAACATGTTTCTTCTGGGCATTTATTAACACTGCCAAAACAATCGTGTTTCCATGGACACGTGTCACGTGACACGTTCCCTTGCTATCATTGGCTGAGATCGGAAACTAGCAAAGAAACACGTAGAGAAGATATCACCGTTCCAACTACCGAGAAATAGTAGACTAGCCAGCAAAACTGCACGTAGACATCGATATTTCCCGTGGACGAGCACGTCCACGTCCAGTGGCAAGCAAAACTCCACGCCTACGATATCGCAAGGAAAATCGTTCCGAGTGCGGCGGGCTTCATTTAAGGGCTATATACGGATAACTGTCATCGAAAGGAATTTTTCGATTCTATTATCTCATTTAAATGCAGTACTGTGAAATACAACGTTTTGCTAAACTCAGTTTTACAAACGATAGGCCTATTAAACGACATGCGGACATATTTACTTTAATTTTGGTCTTAAGTGCAAAGAGAAAAGTTAATTCTTTACGTAGGTTCTAACACAATACAAATTGCATTTATTTTATGATAACTGCAGCTAACCCTATAATAATTTATTTGCATACAAAACGGAGAAAATCCGGTACGCATGCAACACCAGAGCTGCCTGTCGGCGAAATAAAAAACATTATCTGCCAAGCAATTACCATTGAGATTCCCAACCTGAGTATAATGAACCTTAGCCATGGCCAATTCCTTGCCCGCTTCTGATCGCGCAAACTCCGGGTTCTGTCTGTGACGACTCCGCTCTGTGAGGCCGCTGTGGGGCAGTAGCTAGAGCGCTAACCTCCTGCCAAGGCAAATCGGGTTCGATTCCCAACGGAGTCGCTCACGGATTTTCGCACATGGGAATCGTGCCGGACGATTCCGCTGGTCAGCGGGTTTACTCGGGGATCTCCCGTTTACTCTACCCTTAAATTCGGGTTTTGCTCCATACTCAGCTCGCTTCTCACCCTCATCAGTCCCCAAGACTTCGCTGTTAAGAATGGCCCAAACCTCTCTACTGCACTCCATGACTTTGCTTTTGAAAATACGTTAAGCCACACATACAAAAAAAACTAAGTAAATAAAGGGGGTACGTTCACAACAGTACCTTAAATATTATACAGATTGCGATGGTGGCGCCACCATGCGCCTCGTTTTTGGATTCGCTCCTCTGTAAGGCGGCCTGCTCCTTGGACGACTCGGCTCCCCTCCTGTTTCCTCCCCTCAATTCCCTCCCTTGATTACCCCTCCTTATGTGTCACTTTTTTTAAATTCAGGGGCTAGCCTATATAAGTTGTTACATGCCTTGTGCAGCATTCATCCGGGTTTTGGGAACAATTCCTCTTCTTTCCCCCCACAGGCAGGGAAGGAGAGGAAACAGTAATGGGTACCAGGTCCCCTGGCGCTACCCAGGGGTCCTTAAAAAAATATTACTGCTGGCATGCCACAGTAATAACAGTTTGATCAACAGCCAGGTGGGACAGGTTACCTGTCCCCAACCTGGGTGCTAGAAATGCTAAACTACTGGAAGGACAAGAGCTCTCACAAGGGCTTGTACTTCCCCCGCGCTGAGGGAGTAGCGTCCCGGTGATGATAAGCGGCGGCGGCAGCATTTTCATAGGATCCACTGGTGATTCGGAGGGGGGGGGGAAGCCCAATAGCGCCACTCCCCCCACCAGAGTGATGTGGAAGCATTATTCTAGTTATACCAGCGTCACGTAAATGAAAGATTAGCAGCCCCCTCTCTATTAGTATTTTCTCTCACTACTAATAAAGAGCATGGTTTCCACCATCAGTCTCCTATAGCATTTTCTGATAATTCTGATAATGCATGCAATAATTTTTTAATTCTTTCCAGTCGAAAGGGCTTTTACCGTATCTATGCCGGTTTTTTCTTTCTGTTCTTAGTACAGTAGTTTAGCTATAAGTACACTTAGGGAGGTTTTCGTGGCCGAATTGTGGCCATGGCAGCCCAATCCCTCGCTCCAGCGATGCATGTCTCCTTGCATGATTTCCCTTCCTTGTAGGCGTATGGGTCTTAGCCCTGAGACGCAATAATCTCTCGTCTCTACTGCGGGCTCACATAACACTTAGTTTTAGAGTAGGTTACAAAAAATTAATTGTGCAGCATTCATTCTACGTCTCATTCTACGCCTGTGAAGAGGATCGTCGGTTGGCACCTGCTAAAGCTAATTTAAATTGTAATATGAGCTAAAATAGTCATTTTACCCGTCTTTGGTCGAGGGTGCTATGATATGCCGTTTAAATAATGTAGTTGCGTGAGTGGCTGATTATGCAGGAGCTTGTAAAACGGTGAGTCGTGGTCGCAGCTTTTCATTTGTGGGTCAGTTCAGTGTTTTTTTTTTTAATAATTGTGTGGCGTAATATTGCGTTTGTCTTAGGCTCTGCTGTGAGTTAGATTTTTTTCTAAATTTTGATTTTGGACGCCTGCCTAAATTGTAGTTTCGGCCTGACTAATTTCTTGCTTCTCGGTATAGTTCCAGTTGCTTTACGTGTTGTGTATAGTATTTTGTCTGCTGCCCGATGATCTACTTAAAGTTTGATTTTCGCTACCGTGTTACCACGACTTACGTGTTGGGCGTAGTCTGTTGAAGTGTTCTAATTGTCATAGTCAATTATTTATTCGACGGAGCTATGGTAAGGGTCTACGGACTGCCTCCATCGTTTCACTATTTTAACGTAATATTTTATTTCAGATTTTAACTTGTATTTTCACGCAAAGGAGGCATTACTGTGCCTGAAGCGCTGCCCTACTTTACTCAAATTGCTCCACTAAATACCTTGAATTTATGCAGTCATCAAAGTAAGTATTTGTATTTTAGAAACGTTTTAAAATTACTCTGCTCGTTTTTTCAATTAAATATTTATTGTATATTTTGGAGTAACGTAATGCTTTTGAATAAGCAATTGCGTAGCAATTTAATCTTTTTGTGTGAGTGTTTGAAGTATTTCTAGTATACAGAGTTACTTTTTTATATTTTTGAAACGTTTTACACTACTTGGCTTGTTTTCCAGTTATATATATATATGTGTGTGTGTGTGTGTGTGTATTACTTTGAGCTATGCAATACTTTGAAAGAGCAATTTAATATATTCGTAGGAGTATTTTAAACTATATTTTTTGCATTGTGAGCCTGTGGCGTTTAGAATTTTATATGTCAAAATGTGTTGTAAATGTTCAATGGAAATATTTAATCCTAAAGTGTTGCTAACATGTAAAATATTCTGAAATTACAGAGCTTGAAAGTGACATCGTCTTTGTATTAGTTGTGCTACGGCACAAAGTCTTCAATTTATATTTTCAACCAGTGTTATGTAATAGAACATAATACCGTAGGGTATCGTTACGTCCTTTTTTTTTTATCAAAAAGACCGTCGTTCTTTTGGATGTAAATTATTTGAAGTTATCCTGAAGAAAACCACCGGACATAAAAACAACTTGGTACAATCTTCCCAATATTCGGGGGGTTCTTCTTCCATTTTATTTCCATTTCAGCTTATTCACTGCTACAGTTATGGCTTTCTATAAAACAAGTAGTGTATATACGTCGGTTTTGGCACAGGGTTCAGTGATCGGAGTTCGGAGTTTTCTGCCATGACGTCACAGGCGCGGCCGGTGGTCATGTTGGGTAGTACCGTACGCCATCTTTGTTGGCATCACGGCCAGGGCTCGATGCTATGTTGGATGTTATTCCCCCCGACATCCCTAAAAATTAGTTTAATAAAAATTATTCTAATAAAAATTATTTTAATTAAAAAATTACTTTAATAAAAAAATGTATGCAAATTAAAAAGTATCGGCCCGCCCCCTTGGATTTTTAATAGTTATATATGTTTAGAATGTCGCTGCAGATCATAATTCCATTGGTCTACTTTTTTCATTGATTTAAAAAAAGTAATCGAGTAATATTGCCTAAAAACGATTTAAATAAAAATTAAATAATTTCGGCCTCCCACTTTGGTACTTAGTGCATCGGGGTACGTTTTGATCCCCACTCCTCCCTCCCAAAAACCTGTAACCAAATAAAATTTGTAAAAATTAGCACACACCACCACTCGTCCCCTCAACACACCCTCACTCACCCATCCTTTCACAACTCCTCATCATCCCTGACCACCCTCGCCCTACCCACACCATCTCATCTACCTCACCAACCCCTCACCCCCTCTCCTCCCTCACCCCCTCATAAACCTAAGGCCCTTCACCAACTCACTCTAGTCACCAACCCCTTGGCACACCAAATTCTAAAAATCGAGGATCATGTAATGTCATAACCCCACTCACCATTCTTTTGTTTACAAAAATGTATAGCAAATTTATGAATGTTTGCATATTAAGTACATTTAAAGGTAAGCGATGTACCATAGAGCTCGTATGCCTTTTTTCAGTTGGGTCTGTAGCTTAAATAATAGTATGCTCACATTTCCGCAAGTCAGGTTGTAAGCAAGTGAATATTGATAGGCGTATGCGATTATAATTTTCTATTTCTTAGGACCAGGCTAATGAAATGCAGTTTGCAAGCATCATGTCTATCTCCAGGAAAGCATGCCGTACGACCATTTATAGACATAGTGATTAGCTAAATGAAAAAGAATATTTGCATATAGTGCTTTCTTTTATCAATATCAGTTTATAACAGGGGAAGAAGATCCCTTCTCAAGCGAAATGGGCAAGTGGGATTTTTTCAGAGCATCTCAATGGCTTTTATTTAACAAGCTATGATTCATTTAGGTGCTGTCCTTCATAATGTGAGATGTTAATGAGTAAAAGCCTCCAATTGCCGCTAGCAGCTTCGTGTAAAAGGCATCTTTTGATTACAAAGTGTAGAGTAGCTGCAAGGCAAATGCTAAAAGCTGTACTAGGTCTGTATGTGTGTCTCCATGTGTGTGTGAAGGGTATGTGCCTATCGTGTATGGAAATCTGGTGTGCCCTAATGGGAATTGAACTTGGTTCACCAAGATGGTGCCAGCTTTCTGGGCACTACACAAAAGCAAGTCTCTAGGTTTAGAGTGAATGAGGTCGGAAACTTCGACTCCGAGTTGACTTAGATATGGGGTCTTCCAACTGAAATTGAGGTCCTCTTAACTTTATTTCGGGTCCATCTGTTTTGGCGGTCGTATGTACTCAACAGTGAAACTCATGTAGTATCTAGAAGGACCATGGGAGGGGGGATCGCATCCTAGGGGGAAGCCTCCATCGATTTCGAAGTTTCCTGGAAGTCCGAGTTGGAGTTCTGAGATACGATTGCGGCCTTACCTGTCGTTCATTCGGCGTAAACATAGTGGCTGAAGGATCTATCCACCTTTGTTTGGCTGCTGGACAACGGACTAATATGTATGCATGCATTTCGTCTTGACGATATTTAAGAAGTTACTATCTCCAGTCCATCAATCAACGAATTCACCGAGAAAAAAAAAGACAACTGTCTGGGGAAATGCCAATTCTTTAGCCTTATTACTCGTTTACCTTGAATATAAATATTAGTTTTTTTTTCTCTCCTTTTGTTGCACCCACGACTGAAAAATAACTTGATTCATAAAGGTCCAGAATTGAATTACAGAATTTCCTTCCTCGGGCCGCATCATCCTGGACTTCCGCCAGACCTGCTGGCTGGAGCGGCCAAGAAGCGCGACACGCTCGCCGTTTGAAATACGCTGATTGCGTCGCCTGTTAATTTCGCCTGCCGTGCCACCTCCTTGCAAGTTATTTCTCTCCTCGGCAGCAACTATCATTTGCTGTTTCCACCGCCAGCCGTGAAACTACGCTCCTGAGATCCGCAGGCTCTATCCGCTGTTGGCGAGATTTGCAAACTAGAGTTCTCGAATTACCAGTGTCGCAGACACTTCTGTTGTGTTTTATGGTGTCTTCCAACGTGCTTCTGGACAAAGGCACTTTAAACTTTTCGGTCGCAAGAAATTCATAACGAATGTGAAGAGATTTTGGGCGGCTCTTAACATCGAGATCTTGAGAGCCGACGAGGGTGCAGCGAGGTATGTAGCAGCGTCGGAATGACGGGGCGGGGGAAAGGGAGATCCCCGAGGAAACCCGCCAACCAGCGGCATCGTCCAGCACGATTCCCACATGCGAAATTCCAGGAGCGACCCCACCGGGAATCGAGCCCGGTTTTCCTAGGTGGGAGGCGAGTAGTCTAACCACTACACCCCCGCGGCCCCTAGTGATTTTAGTAGTCCCATGCGCATTTCGACTACTATAAGAAGCTGTGGTGTACTCTGAGAATTATAAGCGTTTGAAACAATGAGTACAGAGTAGAAAAAATCGTGTATCTAATGCCTTGCACGCTATAAGCCTACTTCACATTGTTATCTGTGTAGCAGAGGAACTAAGTTTCCTCACTTACTGCTAGCGTATGTGGTTAACCGGTTTTACTATTAAACCTGATTATGTGTTGGTCGTGCTGCAAATTTATTATTGGCCTAGTTTGTTCCTGCGAGTTTCAAATAAATCTTAGTCAAATTACGAAAGCCACTCAAATATACACGTGCAAGAATTTAATGCTTACAGCGTGTCGCCGAATTTTTCTCTCTTTAACCTCGAGTGTAATGCTGGGGTTTTCAACTATAGCCTTGCTGAGATAGATTCAAACGTTTGAATATGAGATCAGCGCGCACTGTAAAAGTATCCGCCAGCAGGCGACGATGCAGAGTAACGTACAGGAAGGAATCATCCCCGCCTGCTTCATGGCTGGCTACTGTTCCGCACATTTCGTGGCGTGTTTTGAATGGCACGAAATTTAGTACCTCGCTCGGTTGAAGCATATTGGTGGGCACCACAGAGGATAAATGCAGATCCTTTCATCGTCTTGCGCATTTTATGAAAAGCACCCGTGCTCTGTCGGCGGTTCTAAGAGGCTTTGGAAGGACCCGGGAGGGGGGAGGGATCTGGAGGGAGTTGGATTGGGTTGGGGACAGGCGGAGCGGTGGTTAGCCATCCTCTCGTAACGAGATCAGGAAGCGACGATGCGGATAATTACAACCCCTTCTCCACCACCCTCCCGGCTTCACCGGTAGGCAATCATTCACATTTCAAGAGGCGGAGGGTTCCGACCGCCCCAAGCCCGCGAATCAGCGGCCTCGCAGCCGATAGGGAGGGGACCGCCGTACGCAGCGACTCGCCGGAGCCGTGCTGCGACCGGGCCACAGAGACGAAACTTAATTTACATTTATATTTGTAGTTGGACGGGATTCCTGTCCCGAGGGACTCGCCTCCATGCCCGAGAGTTCGGTCTTCGGCGGTCACCCATTCAAGTACTGACCACGCCCGAAGTTGTTTAACTGCGGCGATCACAGGACCACGTAGTGGTTCGTTTGTTGCGGGCGAACCCGTTCTCTGATTGGCTGCGCGAGGCTATGGGAACGGGCCTCGTGTGTGATTGGCTACTGCGTGCTGCGGAAGGTTCCCTATTGCTTCGGCTGCCGTCTGGCAAGAAGGTTACCAGACACTGATTTTGCGAACAGCCTGCGAAGTACTGTGTGCCCACAGTCATAAAATCAAAATGTACGCCGAAATAGCCATACGGTTCGGTATTGAGCGACTGTGGTGTCATGTTGCGAGTACACAACTTCAAAAGACTGGAACTTTACCTCAAGCCTTCGAGGTACATCACCTCGAAGATGAAGATAGCCCTTCAAAGTGAACAAGACACAGGACAGTGGCGCTCAGGACGGAGGTGTTCGGGCACTATGTGTGGCCTACTGCAGATACCACTCCTTGGTACCGCGAAATTGCTGTCTGGCACACCACTATATATATGCGCCAGTAGCAGGCTATCCGATTAGTGAGTCTCCAGCCCCTTTTACCTCTCTCTTCAAACTTTTGTTTCAGGTGTCTACCGGGGACACCAGAATTGTGATACCTCCCACGCGCCTGCTTACAAACAAATAATGCCAGCGCGACCATGAAATTGAAAGCGCCCCTACCAATTTTTCTCTTTTAGTGTTGAAAACACCCTTTTAATAATGATTAATAAAGATTATCCTTCGCNCTACTGCAGATACCACTCCTTGGTACCGCGAAATTGCTGTCTGGCACACCACTATATATATGCGCCAGTAGCAGGCAATCCGATTAGTGAGTCTCCAGCCCCTTTTACCTCTCTCTTCAAACTTTTGTTTCAGGTGTCTACCGGGGACACCAGAATTGTGATACCTCCCACGCGCCTGCTTACAAACAAATAATGCCAGCGCGACCATGAAATTGATAGCGCCCCTACCAATTTTTCTCTTTTAGTGTTGAAAACACCCTTTTAATAATGATTAATAAAGATTATCCTTCGCAATCCTCTGTTCTAGGAAAAATATTATTCTACTTAATAAATTGCACGCAATTTCGCAACTCTATTCCGTCGAGGGGTTTTTACATTTTACAGTTTCTATGCCGGTTTCTCACCCCTCCAACCCCCCCCCCCTTACAGTAGTTCAGTTTAGGTTAGCATGAGAGGTAACCATGGCCCCAGTTGCGGCTACGGTAACGCTGCGAGCATGTGCCCTTGTAGTTAGAATATTACCAGCATTGCTAAGCGTTTGGGGCTCAGCCCTGAAACGCACTTAGGTCTCCTCCCTACCTAGGGTCTCCGACTCCCAGTGGCGTGTGGTGAAGTGTTACTAGGTAAGCTGGCGCTTGCTCGGTGCTGTACACAGTCGGTGCACGCAGCAGGAATCAGTAACCAGAGTGGTGCGAGGAGAATGCGGCCACTCACGAGAGAGCGGCGAGGCACCCATTTCACACGTGCTGTGACTACACAAGCGGCTACTACGTTTAAGTGGCCGATGTGTAAACCAGCAAACGATTAGGTATAGCACAGAGTAAAACACTGCTTACCTTGCAACATTTCACCACACGCCGCTGCCGATTGCCCTCTTAGTTTTGAGGCTCTGTGACCGGACACAGACCGTGCTGATAGCGTGGTGCTCGCACAAGGGAACCCGGTAGACGTCGATGCCGGACCGAAGCTCGGGCCAGCTTAACTACATACCTCAGTAGAAACGAATGGTCCACGAATCTTGAAACAGTGATCCGAATGGCAAACACAGCATGTAAAAATAATGCGCAACGATGAGTTTCTTCTTAAGAAAAGAATAGCTGACGTTTGATTTTTATTTATGTAGGTTACCGGAACGTTTTACTCTTCACTTTGTGGCAATTTTGTGAGCATTGGTAGAAATATTACATTTTTAAGGCCTTTACTCTTTAGCATCAACAAATCTTTGGTTTTCTTTACCAGTCTGACATCACCCGCTCTCGTGACATGGTCGTTCCATTCTCTCTTCCTTTTCTTCCCAAAATCAGGTGTAGCCATGATTTTACGTTGATTTCTGTTGTTCGGTATCTTAACCTGTCGCTTTTCGTATGCCCTGCGGCTATTCGAAGATTGTTCATCTCAACTGTTTGAAGCAACTGTTTAGTTTTTTTTTTTTTTGCCAACTCTTGCTTCTGCTCCAAGCGTCAAACTGAGTCACACCTTAGTCTTATAAATGTTTATTTTGTCTTGTGGGCCGAGGTGTTATTTTATTCAAGGAACGTATCTTAAGAATTCCAATATGAGAACACCTTTCATACTTTCTCAAGTGGGTACTGGGTGGTCTTAGCGGCCCAAGGACTGTAGAGGCTGTTCCCAACCACGGATAAAAAAAAAGCTTACACCAGGTGAGCAATGCTACTGGGTTAATACTAGTTGCACTCGAAGAGTGACGCAAAGCCTCTGAATTATGGAGAATCAAAATGTGGACGTGCAAATGTCTCTTACCCCCCCCCCCCNATTTCTGTTTTGGAGGTATCTTTGTGTATCGGTATTTGGTCATTACCTTTCTTGATTATCTTTCAGCGTAGGTATTTAATATACGGTTACTCCAACACGATATCCAGTATTTTAAGCAGCCAGTTATTTTCTGGAATTTGCAGGTATGTCGCATGACTTCATTCTTAAATTCCTCATATATATATATACTTTTTTAAGAATATATATATATATATTCTTTTTTAAGATGTACCTGGCTTTGTTTCACATAGGCTATCCCTGGTCTTCTGCACATTTGATAAATTCTGATCTTATGATGTTTTCGATTTATGTTCCGTTATATCTCCAGATCATACCTCTAATAGAGTGGGGCGCAATTAAACCGACAGAACTTCATGAGGTGATTGCTCATGCAAAATCAAATGGGAAATTTACAGGACGCTTTCTACTTTAACTGAATATTAAGGAAGATATGAGCCCTCGAAAATCAAGATTTCAACCCTCCGAACATGTTTTATGTTATCCGAATCGTCAACCAAAGAGCAAACTCTTATTAATACCTCTACCCGTAATGAAAATAACAGGGGTGGCCACCCCCTTATGCCGACAACTATTTTGCAGTCAAGAGTTATGAACTTTTGATGCTGGTTTATTAAGCAGTATGGCCTAATTAACGAAAATGGTCGTCTTGGTGTTACTACCCAGGATCCGCCGTTTTTGTGTAAAACGCACACAAATTTTCGGTGCAGCGATACAGTGCCTGGCACATAGGCAATACTATTACATGCGTCCCATTTATGCTGCTGTGCTCACTGCACAGACGATGGTGGAGGATATCTTTGAAATTTACTGCAAACAGCATGTACCATACATTAATAAGCTTACAGTACTGAAGCCGCCTGCTGGTTTCTGGTGACATTTGGTGTGCGATTCTCTGCGAGAAGTATTGATATTGTCTACGCACCTGGAACTCTATCGCTGCCGCCGAATGTTTTGTTTGCGTTTTTACACGGAAACGGTGTGTCCTGAATAGTTCCATCAAGAGGGCCGTTTTTGTTAATTATGCCGTATTTATCAATAAACCAGCATAAAACAATAAGAATTTCTGACGGAGAAATAGTTGTCTGCAATAAGAGGGTGGCAACCCCTGTTATTTTCATTGAAAGGGGAGGTATTAATGAGCGTTTGGTCTGAGGTTGAAGATACCGATAGCATAAAACAATATTACGAGAATTGTAATTTAATTTTTGATCGTTTTCGATATTTTTCAAAAATACACTTTCAAATCACATACCTTCCTTAATATTAAATTTAGGTAGAACGTGTAATGCACATTATCAATTTGATTTTGCGTAAGTAAGAGATCACCTCACGAAGTTTGTTGGATGAATTCCTCTCCATTCTGCTTACAGATACCATTACTGCTTTTTCTGCCTGTGTTTTAAACTCTTCAGTAGAATTTTTGTCACCCAATATATCGGCTTCGAGGGTTTTGAATTTATTTACTTGCTTATCAATCACGTCATCTGTCACCATTTTGTATCGCATCATCGCATCAGTTTTTTTTTATGTTACCGTGGTTTTTACATAATCTTTTAAAATTTTCGTATCGAAACTCTTTTCTTTTGTGTTTAATTCAAACGGCAAACTTCGAATATCTTCATTTTTCAACTGTGAGGGCTATATAATCGACATTAAAAACTTGTTGGAAAAAGTATTTCTTTACTGTGCAAAACCACGGTTAATTTTTATTTTGCTAACTAACTGGTCCGTGACAGGGCCGCGTTTAGGGGGATGGGTAAAGGGCGCATTTCTTGTGTCCTCGAAACTTTTTAGTGACCTGATATCTGATTGCTTGAGTTAAGGGGAATCTTCCTCCGACATGTTGGATTATTAGTTGTTCTAGCTTGTTAATATTTTAATTAAAGAAAATTCATAAAATACCCTTATGCCCAACTAGCTTGACGTTACACAGCAGTACAGACAAAATAAGGTAATTACTAACTCATAATTACGTCAAAATTTTAATTCTGCCAAAATTTAACAAAATCAATAATGCGAAATACACACGATTCCTTAATTCGGTCGTTATGTCTGCAATTCTGTGTTAAGTCAATAGCTATACTCAATTTACGGTTACTTCCAACTTTTCTAAAGCCCAGCTAAAGTTCTACTTCCATGATATTCCTCCTCTTCATATAAACAAAGCTTAGAAAATTACGCCAGAGGATCAACGCACCGCATTCTTGCGCACTCATTTTAATGATATTTTGCATAAGAACTATTTCTTAGTAGGGATTGCCAATACTCGCATTTTGTCAGTGTCTTTATTCGTATTAGTTGTAAATGAAAAAAATATATAATTTATAGATAAAGTATAAGTGAAATTAAATCTAACCAAAAATAAGGTACTTTTAATGTTAACAGAAGTATAAAATGTTTGTGATGTGCATATTTGGGAAACAACCAAACACGTCATAAATGGTGTTTTTCTTTTAAGGTTTGATACAAAAGTGTGAAGAAACCGCGAATAGGTTATAGTTGGGTGTACGGATACTTTCGGAGTTTCCTTTTTTAAAAACATAAACAAGCTAGAAAAAAAACAATATGGCGAGGTGAGATTCCCATTATAAAATTACCTGTTTGACGTTTTTTTCAATAATTGATATGCCCACCGGAATTGATGCAATCAGTAACAACGTTTAGTGTTTTTTTATTTATTGTACCGTAAATAATGACCCAATAGTGGTAAATCACAAAATGAAGGCTAAAAGTAATGTGAGGGGAAACTGAAACTAATGTGTACTACTCAACTGATAATTAAGCTACACATGTATAATCGTTTGCAGAAGGCATCTGTCATGCGAAAACAAAACTTACGTAAGCAGTGGCAGTAAGCAGTCTTGTAGCAAGGACGCCCGACTGGTGAGTCAGAAGGTCCTGGGTTCGATTCCCCGCCAAGCCAGGGATTTGTCAGGTGTTAAAAATTTTCCTTCCAGGTTCAGAGCTTGGTGTTGTGATATCCTTCCACCCTCGTACCCCGGATGGCAAAAGCGAGCCACTGCAGGATGATCTCGCCTCTAAAAACCTTGGCGTGCGGAAGATTTCGCCCACGTGCCATGCTTAAGGTCACAACGCTGAGTCATACTACATCATCTTCGACTTCCTCATCATTCCCATCATCTTTGCCACCACCATCGTCATCATCTATCGCCGTCGTCACTACCTCTACCACCACCATTGTAGCCTATTATTCACCAGTCATCAATACCACTAGCGTCGTATGTCATCAATCATCATCGTCACCACCACCGCCGTATCATACATCAATCATCATAGTTGTCGCCGCCATCACCACCACTGTTACCTATCATTATCTTCACCATCAACAGCACAACCATCACTACCGTCATTCTCTATATCACCTGTCAGGTATCATCCATCACTCACCATGCAGTATTATGCATATTGATTTTCATGCCATCGCTCGTGTAATAGTTGCAAATTTTTCTGATTTTCTCTTCCATTAAAATTCCACAAATTACATCGCACAGTTGTTGTGGAACACACAATTGGCTATGTACCCATATGGGGTGCATAGCCAATTAGGCATTGGTCAGAAAAGGAGGTTTTGAGGTGGGGAGGGGACAGAATTATCGACAACTCACGCAGATATGAATTGTTTCCAAAGGAAATCTCAGTGATGTGGAATTTTAAGAGTCTACTCGAGTTTCCTACTTTCACCATCATTTCTTTGTTCTAAAACCCTATCTGACTCAACTTCAGCATTATTCATACTGGTCGAGAGTGACGGTATTTTATTAAACGGGAATTATTTTCCAAAGAGTGTTAGTTGTTTCGAAATTGTATAATGGTTAATTGCGAAGAAGGGAACTGGTGTTGCGATAAGCGTACTGAGTCAATGACTATAATTGTGTTGCTCTGAAAGCAGGACCTTGTGCCTGATACGCTGCGAATTGCTGCGTAATATTTCCCATTTGTTCGACAAGCGCCCGGTGTAGTTATCTGTTGGCAATTATTGTCCGTTGCTTCATATTTTTCGCAAGTCATGCCGTTTTGATATCTACAGTTCAGGAGGATATTTTCGACTTATACTTGAATGATACGTTGCAGAATTTACTTCCTTTGTGGATGTGATGACGAAGGCAGTTCACATTCACGTGGCGACCCATCCATAGAATAACCACAGAGCAACCAACTGAACAGAATCGAAACTGAATGCACATGACCTCCTGCCCCTCAAAGATCTTCAAAATGGCGTACCATTCCATCATGTCAAAACGTCACTTGCCAATCATAACCTAAAATATTAATTTGCCAAACGCTGGTCGATGGCGCAGGTACAGGCCAAATCATTTTCTTCTAGCAGTGAGATCAGTTTTTGGTAAGTTAACACAGTGCCCTTATCCTCCCTGATACCTTTTCTGACAACTTTTGCTGAAAACTCATCAAGCCAAAAGGATTGATAGGCCAGGCTTTCGCGGTCCCTACACAAACTGAGTGTTGGGATCAAGCCAGCATTTGCCTTTTTTCTCCACCCGAGGTTTCTGTCCTCGCTAAGCTGGCCCTAGGACACCTTCGTTATCATTTGCGAGATATACCGCCACAGTCGAACTCCCCGCCTGGCTAACTTGCGTAACACGTAACTACGCGGCAATTAAATTTTTGTNCACAGGTAGTCTTCTACAGGCCAAATCATTTTCTTCTAGCAGTGAGATCAGTTTTTGGTAAGTTAACACAGTGCCCTTATCCTCCCTGATACCTTTTCTGACACCTTTTGCTGAAAACTCATCAAGCCAAAAGGATTGATAGGCCAGGCTTTCGCGGTCCCTACACAAACTGAGTGTTGGGATCAAGCCAGCATTTGCCTTTTTTCTCCACCCGAGGTTTCTGTCCTCGCTAAGCTGGCCCTAGGACACCTTCGTTATCATTTGCCAGATATACCGCCACAGTCGAACTCCCCGCCTGGCTAACTTGCGTAACACGTAACTACGCGGCAATTAAATTTTTGTATTTTTTACTAACAATTGAATTTGCCCCTGTCGACAAGAAATTAGGATGTGCCCAATCAGCGTGGTGAAACTACAGTTGACCCAGCAGCTGACATGCAAACATAGCCCCGATCTGGTACTGTTCGGCCATCTTGGAGTGCAATTCACCTCGTCTTGAGAGTCATGGTTCACTCGGAATGCCCGTGATTCGGTCGGTGTTACTATCATTGCTCCATTGTCTTTCCAGGACAATGCCGGAACTGTGCCGCCGCTCGCTCTACTGGCCTTTCATCGGGAGTAGAATCTCTATCCCGGTCTCTTCAAGCACGACGAAGCCTCTCAGACTCCAGACTCATTTTCTGATCATCGTGAAACCATTCGACGAATGAAATGATTTCGCGGGTCTAATACTATAACTAGATAACTAAAAAAAATATGGCATGGGAGTTATCTATCCATGCATATTGTTCCAGTAACGAGCTTTTAAATGCTAGAAGTAATTTAAAATTTACTCGAAATTTGAGACCCTTGTAGGCCAATTTCCATTAGTAGATCAGAAGGAAAACAAAGTTAAATTCAATGTTTTTAGCAGGTAACTGAAGATATCCATGGTTTTTATTTGGAATGTTGACTTGCCTCTTACACTTGACTACATAAAAAATTCGTCGATCGGTGTATTACTATTATGCAAATTTTTAATAATATGAGCACGGGAACCCACGATTTATCTAAAGAAACGCCACGACGTTTCTTTTCTAGTTACATGTTCCATGGCATGAACAAGATATTGAACACTGAGTGGGATTTCATATGGTTCGGAGGCCAACAATATCAGAGAACCTCAGACTTTCTCCTTCCTGTGAAAAACGTAAAGGCTGCTAAAATAAAATACCGTACTTGCAGCAGTGCGCAATTCGCCGCTTGCTCAAGTAAGAGTACACGAGTGTTACGTTGCCAGCCATGGACTGTGTCGTGCATTTCTAATCACCTGCAGGTCTGTGCCCTTTCTAAGTAATTCGGAGGGGTTTTTTCTTTTTTCTTGGACTTTCTTTGATCTCCTTTCTGTTCTTTTGGCTTTTGGCTACCTTGGCTAACGCATAACTATGCAGTAAATATATTGTGTACGTTTTACTAACAATTAATTTGGAAACTAGTTGCTATACAATTTTTGTAATACGGCAAGTGAAATATTATGTGTTTACAACAAACAGATATATAAAACATGCTAAATTAATAACATAACTCTGTGTTTTGTAAACATGAAGTCTTCACACCGAATGTTGTAGTATAACTTGCTTTAAAACAGTTACAGTGTTGAATTAAAATTATTTTGGCAACTAGTCTAAAAAATAATTTCCAACTATGCAAAAAATTTTAACTGCCTAAGGACACAAGATGTTTGCGAAAATAGTTCCACGAAGGCTTGAATTCATTATTCTACGTGCGCACGTCCAGCTTCCCTGTGCTGATTGGCCATGCGTCTGTATGAGATAACGTTTTTGAATGACTTGCCAGTCAGAATTACGTTGATCCGTGGTACGGAACGTTTGTGATTCGCCGACAGGAACCTAAGTTGCGTAGCAGATGAAAGACCATCCAATAGCGAGAGTGTATCTGAGCTTAATGCGTTTTGAAATACAACTTGAATGAACTCTTTTTCTTGAAGAGTCGAGTCTCGGCTGCCCCTACACATAATTAGAAAAAAAAACCTTTAGTTATTTTCTATTTACCAATCAGACACAAGGCCCTTTCTCAGAGTCTCGTGCAGCCAATCAGAGAAAGGGTACGCCTACCTCAAAAGAACCGACACTCTATTTCGTCTCTGTGTAGGTACTTACACACTTTGTGATCTAATTCTAACGACTAAAGATATAACATTTTTATATTTTTTTATATTTGTAAATTTTATACTTTTTTTTTGTTTGGGCTACGTTATAGATTTTAAATCTTAGAACTTTTTTCGGATTTATTTCAATAAAAGGTAATTAGGTGCCAAAATGGAAATCCAGATGTCGATTTTCAGTTGGGTTGTTAAAGGTTGGCCAAGGAGTCAAATTTCAGATCAACGATATCTAATAGATTATCATTCGAGTGTAACGAAAAAGTATGTCACCTTAGTTGGCTATTTTATTTTGTTTGGTCTACTGTAGTTGGCGTGCTCCGTAGCGGTAAAAGGGGAGACGCGGACTGGCAAAGCGGGCGGGATCATTCTCGGAGATGCGCACGGGGCAGGAGATAAGCCGCACATCGCCAGAGCACAGTCGGACAGGAAGCGCGGAGGGCGAGCGCGTGGTTGGCCAAACTGCCACGCCATCGATCGGAGACCGCCCCCCTTCACAATCTGGGTCACGTGGTTCGATCCCGTGTCGTAGCACTTTCACCGGGAGGCACGGGGGCCCCCGCCGCCGCCATCGTCGACGGGATGAGCGATCGTTAGAAATACCTGGCAAGTGCCGGTCGTTTATCCGGGGTGGCGGGATAATGGCAGAGTTTGCTGAGCCTTCCTTCGCCCCCTCGACGATGCCCTTTCGCCCGGCAAATTACCACCACTCTTGGGTGCTGGAACGAGCTGCTCATTATTTTATTCCTGTCATTAACGTCGTGTCCGCACACAGTATAAGCAATGAAATTGTCAGCAGACTATAGTCCATTCATGGTTACTTCCAACTTCTCTGAAATCCAGCTGAAGTTCTACTTTCAGAATATTCCTCCGTCTCATTCTGACAAATCCTAGCTATGTCTAAAAAATAACACCAAAGGGACAACGCACCACATTTGTGCGCACTCGGTTTAATAATATTTTGCACTCTATTTCTTATTAGGCGTTACCAACACGCCTATTTTCTCCCCGATTTTTTATATTAGCATTAAATGAAATATTGTAATTAATAGATGAAATATGAGTAATAGTCCACTCTAACAAAAAATACGATATTTTTACGTTAACAAAGTATAACACGCTTTTGTTTAATGAAATATTTAGGAAACAGCAAAGCACGCCATTCATAGGGTGGTTTTTACTTTTATGATCTGCATTTATCAAGGAATATTTTTGTGTATTAAAATTGCCCCAGCATTTATAAAAGCTGAGCATTAACGGTATTAGTGAATCAAAGTCGGGAAAAAGTTTTGCCGCCAGCGCGCTCTCATGGAATACGCTGTCTAATCCTTTAGAGATATAACAAAGTCATATTCGAAATAATTGTGTAAAATTAAATTATATACAAAAAAGTCAGCGATAGCATATATCTATCTTTAATAGATAAGTAGTAATAAGCGTATTTGCAATTTAAATTACGCAGTAAAAACAAACTTAAAATTAACTGTATTTTCAAACCATAAAGAACTTAATTTTTAGTAAAAAAAAAAAATTCATAATTAAAACTGTTTAATGTAGATAATAAATGCCCTTTACAGCATACTATTATCGGAAATACTTTAAAAGTTATGACGAGTTTTGTGAAAAGATAATTTCTAAAATCGAGACACGAGCGCGCGGATNGGGGGGGGGGGGGAGTGGCTGCTGACGTCAACGCATCATTAAAAAGATTGTATCTTTGGCCCAACGTAACAAAACTAGCACTCAAAACAAACATGAGAGTACTTATGTCTTTAGAAGATAACAACATGTTTGCTGACATGATACTGAAAGTCGAAAATGGAGAGCTTACAATGGATTGTGGAAAAATTTCTCTCGATAGTGATATATGTGTTTTAGTCACCGACCACCAATAACTGATATATAACAGTAGTATAAAAATGGGGGTTCTGGGACACCTGGCGCCTGGCAAGGGAGCAGGGAGCAGGTTGCGCGCTACCCCCTACCCGCGGCAGCCGATGACGTCACCGCGACGCGCGCGGCGCATGCGCTACGCAAGGCGCAAAGCTCTCATCGCTGATTGGCTACGCAATGCTCTAAAGAAAAAAAGACGCACGTCACTATGCGAGGCTCTCACAATGTGTTTCGAAAAGGAATTTTTGTAATTTTTTTAAATTTAACTTTTTTAACTGATTAGCTACGCGAAGCTCTCGAAACCAGCAAGTCATGTTAGGTGAAGAATGTTAACAAATAATCATTTAAGCCCTATGCTAACTTATAAGCATAGTGAACGAACCGTTTATGATGTAGACACCAAATTCGTAACATAGACCAACAAGGATAGTTACTAAATAGTAATTTAAGCCCTTTGCTAACTTATAAGCATAGTTGACAAACCGTTTATGATTTCAGTAATTCATAACATAGACCTCGACGCAGACAAGGTCAATTATCAAATAA
>NQII01003457.1:161717-203078 GCA_002778355.1 Clitarchus hookeri | reverse complement strand
TATGTTACGAATTTGGTGTCTACATCATAAACGGTTCGTTCACTATGCTTATAAGTTAGCGTAGGGCTTAAATGGCTATTTGTTAACATTCTTCACCTAACATGACTTGCTGGTTTTGAGAGCTTTGCGCGGCTAATCTGTTAAAAAAGTTAAATTTAAAAAAATTACAAAAATTCCTTTTCGAAACACATTGTGAGAGCCTCGCATAGTGACGTGCGTCTTTTTTTTTTTAGAGCATTGCGTAGCCAATCAGCGATGAGAGCTTTGCGCCTTGCGTAGCGCATGCGCCGCGCGCGTCGCGGTGACGTCATCGGCTGCCGCGGGTAGGGGGTAGCGCGCAACCTGCTCCCTGCTCCCTTGCCAGGCGCCAGGTGTCCCAGAACCCCCATTTTTATACTACTTATAACGTATACCCTGAAATACACGACCTTTCAAATAAGACACTATCGTGGTTCAAAGAAACAGCGATATTATCGCCTACTTATGAACAAGTCGAAAAAATTAATGAATTAGTGCTCGCAAAATTTAATGCGCATACACAAGTATATTACTCTGTAGATACAGTACTCGACAGTGAAGAAGCTGTGCACTATTCCACAGAATTTTTTAATTCATTGAATCCTTCTGGCATGCCACCACACAAACTGATTTTAAAAGTTGGAGCTGCCATATACACAGAATTTATGCAATGGAACTCGTTTAGAAATAAAAAGTTTAAAAAGTTATCTCATTGAAGGTACTATTCTAACCGGCTGCGGTACTGGAGAAACTGTTTTAATACCTAGAATACCAGTGATTCCCTCAGATTTGCCTTTTAATTTTAAGAGAGTCCAATTTCCAGTAAGTGTTTGTTTTGGTATGACCATAAATAAGGCACAGGGTCAAACACTTAATGTGGCTGGAGTGGATTTGAGTGGAGCATGTTTTTCACACGGACAACTTTACGTAGTCCTTTCGCGTGTCACGTGAAAAAGAAATATTTTTGTGCTGGCGGTTGGAGGCAAAAAATGTTGTATACAAAGAAATTTTCTAAACCACTGTCATATGATATTGTTATATTGGAGATGAATGAATGTTGATAAAGCAAAGGAGGTAGGTATGTCAGGATCGTGGTAAATTGAGATCCACAATCTCTGCCTACCCCTCTGGGAGACAGGCGTACCGTGTATGTATGTTATATATGATAGTAGTTTACTAATTTACTATCATATAATATTGTAATTGTCTTTTCCCAATTTATTTATTAGTGTATCGCTGTAAAAACTAAATTGTACCCTGGCGAAGCCGGGCTGGGTGTATATATATATATATATATATATATATATATATATATAGAGAGAGAGAGAGAGAGAGAGAGAGAGAGAGAGAGAGAGAGAGTCAAAGTTTGTATATTTTTTCCTTATACAATTCTATAGCATTCGATGGATGTTAACCAAATATACCCTTCAGTAACCAACTTACAATAGTGAGTTGATCAAAATGGGCTTCAGTCCTCCATTGGAACCAAAAAACCCTAAAATCCCTAAAACGGGGAAGATTATTTCATTCATACACCGTTAGACCTATCTGGATCACATGTGGCAGGGATGTCCTACAGTTTCCAACTTAAAATGCTGTGAATGCCAAAATGTGGTTTTTGGGCCGGAAACACCTAAAACCGGTTCGTGAATTTTTAGACCCCTGTTGGGTCCGAAACCCCTCAAACGGAGTCGTGTATCTCTTATTGCCCAATTACACCCGGGCAACGCCGGGTAGTTCTGCTAGTACTTTACATAAAATAAAAACCATTAATTGTTTTTATTTTTAGATATTCCAATTAAAAGGAGTTTTGTAGGATACACTGATGGAGATGTAAATACTGCTGTAAACAACTCGCACCTGACGCTAAAAGTTAGTGAGAACCGGCACAAAACTCCGCTACCACTAACTGGACAAGGAAGTTGTTTCTGCACCAAATCGCTCAACCTCGCCGGACTGCCCCACATCAGCAGATAAAGATGTTGGTTTCACAACACGGCTCAGAACGCAGTAGCCAAAGGCATTTTCAGGCAAGTGTGCGACAAAATGTTAACGCCGCGTTATTCTTAGTGGAACGCACGTGGGTTTGACAGTTCTAATGATAAAAGAGCCTCTCAGCGTTGTGACGTACACTCTAAATCCGAATCAGTGATATCAATAAGTGAAATCACATTCACTGAAAGTCAGTTGATAAGCTACTGCGGACCGGCGAATCAAGCAAATTAACTGGGAACAAGTGATTTATAGCAGTGGAATTCCTGACATTCAGAGGGAATCACAAATAAATCAGTGAAATTCAGCACCATATTAATTACTTATCTGGCACTGATTATCAGTTGCTCAATTTTCTCTGTTTTCACTGAGTTGGCTCAATTCTTACTGTTTCAAGTTTAGAGCGTAGATATGATTACTACGGAGACAGCATGCGCACTCAACCCATGTTCCCTTTGCGAATTAATATTGTAATATACCCGATAACATTATGCATGAGTCGATCAAGTGAAAATGTGAAATTGATAGGAACGTCTATATGTTGCCAGTATTCCGATTTTGACTTTCGTTAGCACAAAATAAACTGAAACCAAATTTAAAAATTTCAGAGTACACAAATTTACGACGTTAAAGACATACAGCTTATTTTCCTACATTTCTGTAGATTTTTTAGGAATGTGCAAACAGCGTTTTCCTTCAAATGCATGCAATTAAAGGCAGGGATATGTGTATATATTATGTATATATATAATAAATATGTTTAGGTGTTTAGACGCAGTCTTCAAATACCAGGAAGCCAATTTACAAATAAAAATATCGTATTGTATTATTAATTGTTGTTTTTTTAACGTTCAAGCTTTATGCCTGAAGGTTTATTCGGTGAACGGCTTCTTATGCTTCCTTAAGGGGAGTATAGTTCATGCAGTTCATGAAGGGAAGTTGGGGGGCAATTAATTAAGCCAAAACTAATTAATTCAGGAGGAGCTTTACTGATTCAACTAACAGCAATTATAGCGTGATGTGGTTGGTGGGATTAGGGATCGAGGTAAGTATGAAGGGCAATCTGTTATGGGAGGACAAGGATATAAGGGGCTCCGGGCTCGCTCTCTTACCCTAGCGTAAAACACTTACCCCCAATCGCCGCTCGGAGACGCTGTTCAGGGAGGACCGACGCCTACTGACCCCCCGGCCCTTAGCCGCCGTGTCCACCACACTTCTCGTTCACTCCCACCTTCTCCGATATCCTTGATTCCTATTGGCTCTCCCTTATAGCCTGGGCGGGGTTACTGCCGTTAGAAGTTGATGAAATTGCCGCAAACCCCACTGTGTCAGCCAGGCCCAGATATTCTACGTACTTCTGCAGATTCCTCCATTTTCAGTCGTTGCGTTACAGTCCCCGTTGTTTGTGAACATTTTGTTCTAATAACAGTCGTTGGCCGCATTACTGCCTTACCCTGCCTAGCTTCTTGTGTTTTAATCGTAACAGGCTCTAGTTACCCAGACTGGACATCTAGATACGATAAACCCATCCAATGCTTGACCGGTATTCGAACCCGAATCATCGCTGTCCAAGGTCACCATAGAGGTCTCAGTCATAGAGATCGATCTGTGATGGCACAGATCAGGAGTACATGCGCAATAAATTTAAAAAAAAAAAAAAAAAAACCTCATAATAGCAAACCGCTACAAAATGATAATTCACACATTTTTATTGTTATTATAATAGTAACGTAAGATTTTTATTATTTGCCATTGTGGTGATTCATTCTCCAGTCGAGTAGTTTCGTTGTTTGTATTAGATACGACGGAAAACGTGCGGAAATCTTCAAATGTTTGCTTCACAGGCGACAAACGGGATGACATGACCGATGGAGACTTATCTTAGAATTTAAGAAAAGGAAAATGTAAAATTTACATGGTTCATATACTATAAGAAAAGTTTATAATTTTGTTGTACTGAGAATGACTCGTTCAGCGCAACTAGAGTCATTGACAACCTACCCAAGAGGTTTAACGAGTCACGAAATGAACCGAATTGCTTCCGTGCTCGTGTAGCGCAACTTCAGTAATATTCATTTCCTCCTTACTTTCCCGTATTTTCTTAGCGGTTTAAAATTAATTTCTCGGTATTTTATTGCGATTCGTGAATAATTTCTTTGTTGTGTACATTATGTGCAATTATTTTTTAGTTTTTACGACATTCTGTTGAGTAGGTAAGACGCTTCATCTGCTCACTTTGCATTACAGCTATCGCTACTGCTACCATAAGCATTCTAAAGTCCATTCATGATTATTTCCAACTATTCTGAAGCACTGCTGGAGTTCTACTTTCAGGATTTTCCTTGGTCTCACGCAGACAAAGTTAATTACACCAAAGGGACCGCGCACTGCACTTGTATTAACTCTGTTTAATAATATTTTACATGAATGCTTTTTCTTACTAGGTATTACCTTCACACCTATTTCCTCGCTGTTTTAATTCATATTAATTATAAATGAAACTTTATAATTAATATCTAGATAATATTTGAGTAAAATACCAATTCAACTAAAAATGAGATACTTTGATGTTAACAGAAATTTAAGACGCTTCTGACATATTACTTTTGAAGGAAACAATTAAACACGTAAGTTAATAAATAGGGTGATTTTTCAATGGTTTGATTAAACAAGTGGGGAGACACCGTGAATAGACTACACCGATGATAACAATTATGCTACAGACCAGAAAGTTGCAAAGCAATTCACAAGATTTCACGAGTATAAACAGACAGAGAATCTGTGCCAAGGCTCAGTTATCAGAAAGTAGCTCGCTAAAAAGTAATCACGCTCTCTCGTTACACTTGGATGGCAATCTTTATCAATTCTGTTGTTCTGAAATTTGACATTGTGACATAACTTCAACAACCCAGCTGAAATTTAACACCTGGACTCTCACTTTGACACGCAAATACAATTCATTTCTTAAAAAACTCCGAAAGCTATGAAAAATTTCAAAACACAAATTTTTAATAGCAGAAATATATTTGAAATGATCTATAATCGAGTAAAATCATAAAAAATATCTATAAAAATGTATTAATATTTTTATATAATAAATTATATTAATAATTTTTTTGTAAAAACTGAAAACTACTTATTTTCTATTAAGACTAGCAGTGTTCAATCCCTGGCCGGGTCACTCCGGATTTTCGCAAGTGGGAATCGTGCCAGACGATGCCGCTGGTTAGCTGGTTTTCTCAGGGATCTTCTGTTTCCCCCGCCCTTGCATTCCGGCGCTGCTCCATTCTCACCTCAATTCCCACTCATCGGCTCTCAAGATCTCGTTGTTAAAAGCCGCCCAAAAACTTTCAACTCAACTTTTAATAAAAAATATTGCACCTTCAGTTGTTGTCCTTGTCCATTATCTAAAAGAGAGTCGGTCGATCTTTTACTGCATACAACTGCAGTGCAACACAAGACAAAATTTAATTCATATATAAAATCAAAGTCGCTGCCAAGCCACAAGAAAAATATTACATTTTCTATGCGGAAGCAGCTAGATGAAGATCGCACCCACCGAAGTGTATGCAACAGTTAAAATTTCCTCCTCGGGAAGAGGGTCGTTCGAGCGATGAAACGAATAAGTGGTGGATAGGGCGGGAGAGACTCTCAAGTTGTAAAATCTTTGAAATGTGCGGATTTGGGAAGAGAAAAAGCTGACTCGTGGACTTTGCAGCAAGCACAAGGCTCGATTTTCTTTATATAATAGACAACAACTGAAGGTGCAACATTTTTTATTTCAAAAATATTTGTAATTTTTATAGAGCTTTTTCTGATTGGGCTCGAGTATGGATAATTTCATTCTGTAAATTAAAATTTATGTGTATTAGAAATTGAGAAGTTTTTTCTTATTTTATGGAAGCTGTACACGTTTCTGAAGGAAAACAAGTAAAAGAAAATATTTATTTTTAAAAAGCTTGCAAACCATTATTATTTTGAAATGACTTACAAATAATAAAGTCACTAAAGCTGCAGGCACAGTGCATCTGCACACATACATACGCACGCAACTTGTCCATACATGCACAGGACCTACAGGGGGGTTTAATCCTACCATTTCAAGTTTTTTCCTACAACTTAAAATTACAAATTTGGTATTTATTTTTATTGAACGTGAAGGCACGCAGCATTGATTAGTATAATTTCTGAAGTCGATATTGCTTGACACCTGTTGCTATGGTCGCGTGCGTATTTGCCCGCACAAAATAACCACTATTTCCTCTCGGCATTTACGAATTGGAAAACAATTGAAGCAGTGAGTGAGTAAATATTCAGGCACTTTATAAACGCTATATTTATACTCCGTGGTACTAAAAATTCATACCGGTACTATTTCTAAAATGTAAGTTGTGTCGAAAAATTGATGAAGCAAAATGCGAGTGATCAGTTCCCCTTAAAATAAACTATTAGTAGCCGTGTGTGTGTGTGTGTGTGTGTGAGTGTGTGTAGCACTCATTGTTTGAAACAGTATCAGCATTAGCATAGGTTATTACGGATACTATAAACTAAAAACATAAGGTAAAATATTTTTTTATATAATTTATTTCTCAAAATTTGAAACTCTGCTACAGGCACATGCACAAACATGGTAACAAACAACAATAGTTTCCTCCCTCATATACAACAAACTCGTTTTTGAAACTATGCGTGTCATTCACCAGTAAAAAGTACTGTAATTAATTGAATTTTTGCTCTCTTTCTCTCTCTTTATATATATATATATATATATATATATATATATACACACACCCACCCACACACACACACACACACACACACACACACACGTATACAGTGCTCTCCATTTCTTCGCTCTGTAATCATGGCCGCCGGATTATCAGGATACCGTACAGGCAGAACTTCCTCTTCACAGAAGCCACTGCGAGTAGGAACTTGCTCCAAACTTCAACATAGTAAGTTTCTTGTCCCGTTTCGCAGACTTGCATCACTTAGATAAGTTCAGGACTCACATTAGCAGTGAATCTTTCTCAAAAACGTCTTTCTGCACGCAGAGTCATTCCAGGTCGCCAGTTTTGGGCTTTATACTTCCTTTGATCAAATTCGTTAGTTCAGCGGTTGGCTACATGTTTTGAAGCGATCATCGTCAGCATCTTCAAGTTTTATTACTGTTGGTGGAGTAAGCTATTGAATTACGCTCGTGAACCAGAGTATGCGAAATACGCATTGGTAGGTAAATGATCTTGTTAAACCTTTCGACGTCAGATACTTTCAGATTACTTTAACTCCATTAACTTTATATTTTTATTGAATTATTGGAATTTTATATTGCAGGAATTCCTGCGGAAATCGATTTGCAAGTCAGTTGAGATGCATCTCTCGAGCCAAAATTCTGGCACTAATTTTGTTACATCAGCCACTCTTTCAGTTTGGGCAAATTTTTGGATTATATAATAGTGGACTACGTGAGTCCATCCATCCATCCGTAAGTCCGCCCAGCCATCCAGCATATCATCCATGACTTCTTTGTGCTATAACATTAAAATGAGGACAGCTACGCCTCACATTTATGTACAGTCTACAACAAATTCCTAATCGGCTTAATACCGTAGTCTTCATTCAGTTCTTTGATGTTGATTATTCCTTTAATATAGGAATTGCATCGTGCTCTTTGCGGGGAAACCAAAATTTCAAAATATTCCTCCCCATATTTTGATGTCTTCCCAGAATACACTGTCTATATTTTTGTTGTTTCTTTTCTGTAGTTGCCAGCGCTTTTCTCTGCATGTACACTGTAAAAATCTATTAAAATATAGAAATGTTATTGTGTTTTCTTACAAGCAACACGCTTGACGCCATTTCTTAAAAATATGCATTTGTAAGTTCGGTTACTTCCTTATGTTCATACAAAACCATTTCAAAATACTTCTCAATTTATCTGCCTAACAACTATTTAATTACTGCTGGGCTACCATGAGTTCCGTATTCTTCGACATGGGCGGTACACTTGGGCAGAACCTACTTTCCAGCACTGATAAATAATCTGTAGTTTCATGTTTATTCTCCAGATGTGATGTTATTCAAAGAGCCAAATATGGACGAACCAAGACACCGAGTTCTTTTCCACATATTTGTATCGCTAATCAATTCAACATTCAGAAAATATATTTTCAATTAGTTTCTTCTTCTTTTTTCTGGAGTCTTGTCATTAACTTACGTTTTCACTGTCACGGTCACCTAATCAATATCCGTAAGATAATTAAAGCGAACAGATATTAGTATTAAAATTTATTTTATTTTACTTATAACTTGTAAATCTGGCTATTTTAAAGAGCAAATAAGTCATGCGAACATACTGCATCGCATGATGTAAGTCACTTATAATGTTCGACATTGCAGTGAACTAAAATAGCACTTTAGTTTCTCTTTTATGCATTTATTCATGAGGCTGCTTTACCTGGAAGTAACTTCATCGATCTGCCCCAGTCGTTCTCCAACTGTATCAATTACCATTGTTTGCTATGTTTTACGGTGTCAAGGGGAATTTGATGTTCCTTAAAAGAGGTCCTCCCACTATTTCAACGTCTCACTATACGCAGCCATAACAATTTGATTCTTAACTGCCGTTAAACAGTCTTAGCTATGCCAATCCGATTATGACCAACATTTAAATTTTCCGTCCTTCGTCATCCCGATTTGCGAGACTTATAGTTTCTCCCAATAAAATGTGCATTGTAGTAACAAGTCTGTCAGTAGTTTCTTGGCCAATATGTTCGCTGGAGGTATTTCTAAGCATCCCCGAGCAGCGATGTTTTAAATAAATTTCCTGCCATCTTCGTATATTCTTTTGTTTGATACAAGACAGGTAACATCATTTCTACCAAGACATAACTTGAGCCTTATCTTCGCCAATATCGATGTACTGTAACTCACCTTCGATAATCGACGACCAAATGCTCGAACTCACGTGTATATCTTCATATTTCCTTGTGTACCGGACAGTACTTCCTCCAATAACACAATCGGCTTTATTCAAAATTAAATCAAGCTTGTCGTAGCAAGCCTACAAGCTTGCAACAGAGTTTACTGTGCAAGCCAGCAAACTTGAATCAAGCTAACTAGTTCCCGCAGCAAATTTGATTTCTAAAATTTTCTGCGAGCTTGCCTTGTCAAGTTGCAAGCATAAGTACGACATTTACAAGCTTCCGTTAGTAAGTATGTGCTAGTCATTTGGAATGTGGGTTGAATCCATTTAAAATCACACATGACATGGCAAGCTTGTTCGACAAAGCTAATTCAAGCCAAATGGTAATTTTCAGCAAGCTAGCGTGCTATGTGGGTCAATTTCGCCAAGATGCCATGCTTAAAGTTCCGGTATAGTAACCAGGCATATTTAAACCATGCGAAATCCAAGTTCATATTCGCACGACCGTCGCATGCTGTAAATTCACTTTGTCCACGCCTAATGAAACTTAAGTTCGTACTTTTCTGCATCAATTGTTTAAATTAGCACGGATATTTTTACAGCGTGTTAAGGCAATCGATATCCGCGTGCCTTCTAATGCAAAAAAAAATATTCTCAGCTACAGGCTTGGTTCTCACATGCGACACAATTAAATATGATGGCAGTTTTTTTTTAGATTCTTTCGATTGTTCAATATTTTAGTTGTCATTACACGGGAAATACTCCACTTACTTGATGGATTTGGACTGTCAAAGTCAAGTGCTATTATTTCGATTGCTGTAAAGACTTAGATGCATTTACATTGTTTGCACAACTGGACACATTGGCATTTACACACCTTAGCATATTACGTAACAATCCTCCATAACGCTGTTTGCACTGATCGTTTTCGTCATACTCGTTTGTTCTTACATGCAAACATTAATGTCCTGTTCGATTACTCTCAACACGGCACCGACGGAAAATAAACAAACCTTTAATTTAAAAAATTTGTAATGCATAGTAAAAGATTGATCAAGTCTGGAAGCTGTATATTGTACACGCTGATAAATTATTATCTTTATTTTGAAATACATACTGCAAGAGCGAAATTTCGCAAAAAAAAAAAAACATAATCTCACGAGGACAACAGTGAGGCGTTCCTTGGACAAGAAACACTGTGTGAGAAATTCAACAGGTGATGTAATGACACACAACACCAGTGCCATGCACTGTCAGACAATATGGAGACTATAAGAAAAACATCAGCTTTAATTGAGGTCAAAATAAAAAAAAATTATGGGCATGATTCCACGAAAAATGCACACAAGTCAGGTTGTCCATTGAATAATCGTGTACAAAATATAATGTTTATCTTTGTATATTTTTATAATAAACTCGTTAAACATCAGAGGTGCTAGCTTACCGTCGCCTTCTTCCCGCCCCGCCATTTTTCTGTTACTTACCCGCCACCTTCACCAATGTTATATGTTAATTATTTTTTATTTTTCTCTAATAACTTTTTCGTGCTGGGTAAGCAACAGAAAAAGTAAAAGGTGTGAGGGGAAAAAGGGGGGGGGGTTCTTTAAGTTGGCACCAACTAAACCCGTCATAGTCTGAACGTAGTTGAGGATTTTTCTGTCTTTATTTTGCTTCAAAAACAGAAACCTCCCAAGAAGAAACCATTTACAAATAAATAAAACTCAACAAGTAAACGGTTTTTAAATGACAGAACGTGTAATTTATATCTTTAAGACTTAACTTGTGCTAGAAACTGCGTGCAGCGCCCTCTATCCTCAATTGGGGTTGTAATGGGAGTGACGTATTGATCCAGGGGGTTTTCAAAAATAAATGTAACCCCAAGTAACGATGAAGAAAAGGGAAAGTTCTGCTTCACGAAAAGTGATCATTCCACCCGAGAATCAATGTTATCTGTAAACTTTACGAAATAGAAAATGTTTCAAGTTTAATTAAGCAGCCGTTGCCTCCGGAGACAGTTCGAATAATGCGGAAAGTCCAGCACTTTAAAGAGCTTGCAGCGAAAGTATTTGGTTCACAAACCCAGGTATTTCTGATAATTGCTACGATTCGAGCAGAATAAAAACTACGAAGCAGGAAATATACACTAACTCAATTGACAACACGCGAGTGTGAGAGGATAAATTGTAATTTTATTAGTTGCGTAAGCTTAGATGACAAACAGAACAACACACTGTATTATTTTATAACGATGGCTTCTCCATGTTTTTTAAATTGTAGAAGTACTGCGATGCATCACTCACGTTCCGATTATAAGTAAATTAAAATCTTAGTCAGAATAGTCGACCGGTGTAGATCTTTACGAACAAGAACCGAAGGAATAGCAAAAACATAGAAATAAAATGTAAAAGAAATTAAAGCAAAGATCAAAGCTATTTGGCAAACCGAACGATGAGACATTCAGAGTAATAAGGTTTGTCAAGTACAAGGAAAACTACCGATATATAGAAATATTCCTACATTTCTCAGTTTATGGGAACCGATTGACAACAAAGTTTGCAGCCAACTATAATCAGCTATACTGTGGCTAAAATTTACAGTTAACTGGAACGCTAAAAAGATACCAATAATTTGATGTAGATTTTTGAAAATAAGTCTGCGCGTTAACCAAGCAACATTAACTGTTGACAAGTCTTGGAATCAGTTGTCAGTCTTGAACGTCATCGCATCTCTAATGACACAATTTTATTTCGATTTATCGTGAAATGTTCGTTGTAGATTTGTTCCTTTACCCAGCTTCGCTTGTAAGTTAACTATTTTAATAAAATACGGATTCTGTTTACACTCGCAGATAGATTCATATTTTTCTGTTATTAAGTTGCGTGGCGGAAGTTTTCACTGCTACCTTAATTTAAAAAAAACGGACATTGTTCTCCGTGCCTGAATAAGGTATTGTCACAGTGACGTGTTACCTAGCCGAGGGTTTCTTATTTTAGATAATTGTAAAGTCGGTCTCCTAACTGGAGCTATTTTGACGTTTGAGGCTTAAAATCACGGGAGCCGTAAGGGCTAAACTAACACGCACGCCAAGTGCTCAATCGCCGCTACGCGCAAGGCTACGAGCTACACTGTAAAAAGCTTTCTTTGCTAGAACACCTGATTTTTTGCTGGAAAGAAACATTTGTTTAAATATGAACCACTGCGAATCAGGCTTGTCACAAACATAGTTATTGTTTGATATATATAGTAATGACTATGATATATGACAACTTTGCATTGTCGTTACAGTAGTTTAGCAGACGTGTTTGTGGTAATGTTAGTTACATTGTAAATACAATCTGTGCTCTGAAAAACAACAGTTATTAGTAAATAAGAGGAAGTTATAAATCTTTCCCAATTATATTCATTAAAAAAAAATTACATAAATACTAAGACTTCTCCGGCGCTCGAGCCCACCTACGTCTCCCGGTGTTATTAGTCTAACGTCCTTTACCACGCGGTCACTTTTCTTACTTTGCTAGATAACTTATGTCTAGGGCCAGTGGATTTTAGCGTAAAAATCTGAGCACACAGTAGACTGCAATACTATATACACACCTCAGCTGTTGTTATACCTCCATTGGCTGCTGGTACCCTGTCCGTCTTTGACCGAGCCACTCAGGACTAAGTAACTTCGCCACTGAACCATTGTGATTCTTGCGCAAACTGTTAACGTGGGCCAGAACATGTTTTAGCCAATCAAAGAAGCTGGACGACCCTATAGTGTTTTGGACTGTATATTGTCTCGAAATCTTTTCGCGAAATATCACTGCCCCTACTTATGTCACGTAGCAGCATGGGCCATTGGAAATATTTGAGGTTAATAACTCGAAGATTCACTGTACTTCAGAATGGCATTAAACGTCTGCAGGAGGACTGCACATTTGCAGTTTCATAACTGCAGAATATATTGGTTTATGAATGTTTGTGTCGGAACAATAGTTACGTACTGGAAACTCCAATGTGCGGCAGAAACGTTACAAATAATTAACAGCAAACATATATTTCCCTAAACTTATCTTTGAGTTAAAGCAATATTGTGTTACTGTAAACAAAAGAACCTCAAATAAATAATTTTTTTGCTGTGCAGAAAACCATGAATGGATTTTTTTAGATCGTAGCAGACAGTGTTCTCATCGTTTCGGGCCTACCTATGGACTTGGGGGAGAGATGGAAATCATTGTGGCGTTATTAGTTTTTTAGCCATAGAGTGTATTCAGCGTTCGTTATTTAAATTTCTTCTCAGACAATGTATATCGCTCACGTGATTGAATAACTATAATATCAGTGGAGACCTGGATTTGTTTATCATGTAGAATAAATTGGAATTGATTTTTATTACCTTCTGAGAATGACTGCAAAAGCTATAGTAGTACAAGAAAGCAAAAAATTATCGTTACCGAAATATAATTAAATGATGTCCTGTGGCATAAAAAAGTTATATTATCAAAAATCAATCTTGAACGTAATAAATGACCAAAACCATATCAATCCAAGATGGCGTTCAACTCTATTCCTTAAGCGATGACCCTATCGTTTTTCTGCAGTCTGAAAGAGTCGTTTTTATTGATGTTGGAGACTCCAAAATAATATTTATAGCTTGTGTTATATCTTGAGTGTGCCGCTACGTCCTCGTCTAGAGCATGTTTTCTTTTCGTTGGTATAACATATGGGGGACATCTTGAATAGTTTTGTAAAAAAAACTCATATTTCAAACACCCTACAACGCAGTTCAAGCCCAGGTAGGTAGGTATTTGGGCTTAACGTCTCATCGGCAGCGAGGTCATTAGAGACGGAACCAGGTAGGTGACCTCTCATAGAATACCGGAGAAAAAGCCAGCATGTATGACGAGATTCCAGAAAAATCTTGAAGCCTAGGTCACCTGTTATCGATCAGTTGACATCGATTACGACTTTTCGACATGTCGACAGGCCACACTGTCGTGGGTGTTCCCCGTTCCACGCTTCGCCTGCCCGTGACACGAGGACCTGGATATAGCGCAACATCGCAGCTCTCCCTCTAAGAGCCTTCTTGTTTGTGATGGCCGATGCTTCTCGGAAAGCTGTCCACCGACTGCAGCAGGGGAACACGGCGGGAACCCGTGGAGTTCACGTCACGTCATGTCAAGTCGGTGCGCCCGCCTGCTGCGAGTTTGCCTTGCCTGCCGTCGACAGTGCTTCAGACGCACGCCCTGCTAGCGAGCCCTCTCGGGAGGAAGCTTCCACGAGACCTGTGCTACCCGAACCTGCACGCAAGCAGTTATACAGAGTTCTTTGGTATAACCTATCGATAGAGACCGGAAAAAATCGCGAGTTACCTATCGAACGATTATTGTTGCCGCACAAGTAAAGACGACGGCATTTTTTTTTAATGATTTTATTTCTGCAACTGTGGTTCAGGAACAATCTTCAATCACGACTCCGGCATTATGCGTTTTATGCACAGAGCCTAATAATTGAATTGATTTAAATTGAATTTTTTTTTTAATAAACACGATTGTTTACTATAATTTTCACACAATGCTGTTTTAGAATCAGTTAACATTTTCGTGATTTTTTATTTACTATTGTCCGTGTTTAATAGTCTTAGGCTCTTTATCAAAACAACATAAAACAAAAAGACTCCTTCGCCCCTTCTATGATTGACTAAAATTTCAACCTTGTAGGATACCTTCCATTGAAAATTGCACACTACCAATTACGAAAACGTTCACGAAAACGACCTGCAGTTGGCTAAATTTTCCATAGAACCATCCATACAAGTGGTCATGCAGGCTTGCATGGGATCGTCCAAGGAATCTCCCATCGTGGCATACACGCTCAAGGCATAACTACCCGAATGAAGAAGATGAACATANGGGCAGAATGATTGTACAAGCTGCGCAGTAGTCACTCTCCGTGTCCCAAAATTCCTGCTAATAGCTCTATTTAAAAAAAAGTGGATAGGATTTGAAGTTAGAGCACTGTTTATGTAAGTAAGTGCTTTGAGATGTGTGTGCACTTTCTCTAACCTAGTTTTAATACAACTAGAATATCGATACCTCAGAACAATTTGTGTTACAACTCAAGATATGCTGTTTTTTTTTTCAGGAGTAACAGTTTTACATTGGCAAAATGCCTTACTCCAGTCAGTGTTTAAGTTGTAAAACTTTTACACGTAACAGAGATTTCTGTACCGCATATTGTCATGTTATCAATTAAAAAATCAGATTTGTTTGATTTATAACACTCTTGTACTGAGGTATCGATATGTTTAAGTTTGTCAAACTATTTCATTCATATGAAAAGATGGGTGCGTGGTAAATTCGCATTTAAACAAACACGTTTATCACTACTGACCATGTGACTTTTACAACTGTACTGGCGATGGACGAGTCGATGTGGGGATTGTACGCAGAATTCTAAAATAGGCGTGCCTCAATTGTAGTCTATGGTCGACACTCTATAAGCCCTGTTGAGTCACAGTTTTTTCAGGTCACAGTCACGTTGCCAACACAAAAAATTAAATGGAAATTTACTTATGCTTAAAAAATTATGAACTTAGAAACAACCGAAATACCTTTGCGCAGTTTATTGCTGTTAGGTGTTTAGAAAATAGTTTTACTTGTAATATACAACAAATTATCCAGCGAAAATTCCGTGGCTTCGCACTGTACAGTTGCTGCCTTGTTCCTCTTGGTTTGTACAATGTCCACCATAACGTTTACAGAGATCGTTGATTTTTTAATTTCTTTGTGATAAGAAAGAGAAAAAATACAAAATATTTTGAGATAATGGGGCGTCGCCAGTCTTTACTGCCTGATTATAAAATAAGTATTGGGAGTCAGGCCCTAATATCATATATGACAGTTTTCCACAGGATGAACAGTAGGAAAAACTTAATAAAATCAAAGCCACCCAGACAATGTTAATCTTGGTAAAGACGAATTCCCTAGAGTCGTTAATGCTCGAGTTATTACGTATTCGTTCTTTTTACAGGTTAGCCAATACCTGGATTCTTAGCTTTTCGTCTTATTGATGTGCTTTGAGGAATGTCTTATGTTGGCAATAAAAGCGCAACGTGTTTACAGTTTGTAGTTCGAAATAAGAACTCGACGCAATACACGGCAGTGTCGCTTCTCTACTCAGCTGCTTTGTGGATGAACAGACCTGGCTGATAACACTGTTGCCAACGTTAGACGGCGTGCTAAGTATAATATTTATTTGGTGGAGTTTCCGCAATGTTATGCAGTACCGAAGGAGAAACATATCCTGGTAGTCCGTGCAAAGAGCCGAAGACCTTGTGTTTTACAGCAAAAACAGGACTCCTCATTTAAGAAACTGGCCTCTACGGCGACTGACCTACAACTAGTTAGCGCTACTCATATGAAGAACTAACTATAATTAAAATTACATGACGTTTCTTTACAGTATATCCAGTGGCGTGTGGTGAAGTGTTGCAAGGCAAGCTGGTGCTTGCTCGCTGCTCTACATTATCGGTGCACGCAGCAGGAGCCAGTAACCACCGTGCAGCCTAGGGAAACTGAGTGCATTTCGACCACTCACAAGCGAGCAGCAAGGGACCCATTACACGCGTCCTGTGACGTCAGCTGCCGAGCTACGTTCTAGTGGTGGAAGTGTAAACTAGCAAGCAACAGGGTACAGCACAGAGCTAACGCCAGCTCACCTTGCAATGGTTCACCACACACTACTGAGTATAGCCAAACTATAGGCTTTATAAAATGCTAATTGAGATTTGTTAACAAAAAACTATAATTAATAAAATATTTTAACGTAGATTTCTCAATTCTACATAATACTTTGTAAAACAAATATATATTTCGGTAGATGTAAAAAGAACCTTTTGTTGAATGCAAGGGCGGGGGAAACTGGAGATCCCGAGAAAACCCGCTGACCAGCGGCATCGTCCGGCACGATTCCCTACATGCGAAAATCCGGGAGCGACCACGCCAGGAATCTAACCAGGTTCGGCTAGATGGGAGACGAGTAGTCTGGCCACTACACCACCGCGGCCCCCCATCTAAAGTATTTTATGCTTTCTTAACATTAACGAATATTATCATTTATAGTAAAATAAAGCTTTCGCATTTATTTTGTTTACAAATAATATTTGTTTCATAGTCAATGTTAAATAAAAACAGAAAAACCATGTGCTTTGGTAATAGGTAGTAAGAAAGAGTTCTTATGTAAAATATTATTAAACTGAATTCTTACGTTATTTGTAAAGTAAACGCTTCTTACTGGCACATTAATATTTTCAGGCGTGCATATTTATTTTTGATTATTGGTTCAGCGCACGAATAGAGTGGGTTGGTCTCTCCTTGGTGTTTTCTTCCAGGATTTTTGTACTTACATTTTGTTTACATATCATGGAAGGATACGCAGTCAGTAGTCCGAAAGTAGAAACTTTGGAAGTAACCACGAACTAAGTATTTGTTTTATAGGATAGCAATAATTCGTGATGAGTTTATTCTTGTCCGTAAGACCGAAGTTAAGAAAGTGCAAGTGTCGTTACCTATTATTTAAGCTATTGCAAAGTCACTAATTAAAAATTATTATCAAACTCAATTTGGTTTTTAAATGTTAATTAAATTTTCGTTTGCTTTTGTAAAGGTCTGGCAGATGTTTCTATGGCGGTAACTGTGTTACGGACGGTCGAATTCTAAATTCCTGATATTTTACGTCAGCAAGTGAGTCAGTGAGTCGATATATAGTCGTCTTTATAGCCGTTTGTGAGAATTTTATATAATACCATTTCTGTCATGAAATTGTTATTTTCGATATAAACCGTATTTTAAATTGAAACATAGTCACTGAAACACATATTGAGCTCTGCGTGTCTAGCTATAAAATAAAAAACATGCCTGTTGGTTCATTTCAGTCCATCTGCACTTCGAATAACTAACGAGGCACGAGTCTATTAATGCGTTATATTAACTTAAGTAGTCAATAAATCAACAGCGGGGATAACGAATTTCAGTAAATTATGATGACCAGGGTTTCAGAACATATATACTAATTCTAAAATTTATGAATCTGAAAGGGTTATTAATTAACTTTGAAATATGAAGTTAAGTTACTAACATAATCAGCTATGCACCTATAAAGCATAAATATGTTATTCTCGGGAAAAAATAATTGAGTAGATATGAGGCTGAGCCAGTTTGAAACTCCACCCAACGTAAGTTCCGCTCTACTCTAGATATCGTTTATAGTCCATTGGTTCTGGATTATATCGTATACACCACACACCCGTACAGTTCATGTTTGTGTGTGTTCGTGTTCTGTTCAGGTATCCTGCCATTCAGATAGCGAATTCAATAGAAACGGGAGAGCTTTGGCAGGCACCGGAGCGGAAGAAATGCGCTGCGGTGACCTTAATGTATCAGTTTGGCGTGCAAACCCGACGTTTTCAGCACCGCTTTATCTTTCCCATTACGGGTTATCTTGGACAAAATGTCCTTCCGTCATTGACTGCAATGCTAGTGATTTACTAAAACACAATGCAGGCCTGTAGTTGTTCTTATCTCTGTTCTCAGTGTTTTCCCTGTTTGCTAACATGCTTGTTGAGTTAGTTGTAAGAGCAAGTTTGTGGCCGAGAAACTTTTATGACAGTGCCCTTGCCTATCTGGAATATGACATACAAAGATCTTAGCTTCTGCAGTAAAGTTAAGCAGCAGAATTTTTTTTTTTAGTTAATTACCATTAATAATGCATAACCAAAATGAATGCTGAGTGGCTTTGAACACACGCTGGTTTAAAATGTGTTTAAATTACTGATTGCAGGAATAATAACAATTAATTGAGATGGTACAGTGGGTGAAGACTGAAAAGTTTCAGATAAAAGCTGTATATATTTACTTCTTGTTTATATACATGTGTTGGTTGATTTATGTAAATACTTTACCTGAAATGTTAGTACACCTCCGCTAACTTAATTGTATTGCAACTACGGTATAATATATTCAAATAAAGCAATGTACAGCAAGTAAGCAATGTGTATTATGGCCATTCGTTTGGTAACAGTGGCCCCATGAATATAGCGTATTATAGAGGGTGGACTGCGGATTGTAGATATGGCGGCAAAACTTCATGCCGCGATTACTACAATCGATTAGGAGATCCTGAATAACTTGCAAGGTAATACTCTGCGTCGCGCGGCTGCAAGCCAGCGAACGGACGGTGGATACTTTGAACATTTCGTGGAAATCCCGCCCGTCTAACAAAGTGTTGTGGGGCCCTATTGCGGACCGCTAGTTCGGCTCTTACGCTTTTGCTGTAGAGCGGTGTGTGTTAATGTGCACTGTAATTACACGTTGTATCACATGCGGGATTTAACAATTCGTTATTTACTGACTTCATCGCAGCTCTATTGCGTAGCTGGTGCGGTGCCCCACACACGATCGTGCGCTATATTTATGGGGCCGCTGCAACCAAACGGTTGGCCATAATAAAAAAAACACGCGTATATTTTCTTCTCAGTTTTCTCTTTTCTCACGCACCTCGTTGTTTTTTGGGCCGCCTAAACCTCTCCACTCCTCTACGCCACACCGATTTTACAATCCATTATATTTTTTACACGGTGTATAATCTTAAATAAAAGTATTGATCATAAGGTAAATTGAAAGTAAACAACTGTTCATGTGAATGTCTGACCCCGTGATTGTAATAATTTTGATACCAGCGGGCGAGTCAATGTTGGGCAAATGCCCAGTAATTAGTCTACCTCATCGTAAGTCTATGGTCGAAATTACAATTTTACTGTTAGGTTTTTGTCATACTAACAATAAAAAATTCATTCACTTGGGTAAATGAGATAATTAACAGTTAAGTAAAATAAGATGCCATGTGCTGCCTCAATACATTTATGTAATATAAAAAGTATTTTGGCTATCTTTAAATTGTTTAATATAAGGACATTTTTCAGTGTTTGATATACTGTTGCTCTCAATTTTTGTAAAATAATTTACTATAAGCACGTTTTAAAATTTGTTATGACAATGCCTTTCAACCTTCATAATTAAATTTTTTATGTAATGCTTGGTATTTTTTGTGTGACATTATATGTTAAAATCATGATTTTGGTGAGCAATTATGCAGGTCATCACGCATAAATGTCTTGTTATTAAAAACTAATTGAGAAAAATTAAATATATTGATTTCTATTCTAGCCTACGCTTTTAAACAGACACTGAAAACATTTGTAGACTTAACGAAATATTGTATTTAAATAAAGCCTGCAAAATTTTTGCAGTAATAAAATTGTTATTTTCGTGGGTCTGATCATTTTATTAATGCCTCGGTCAAGTAAAACTGTAAAATTATTAGAAATGTTATTATTTTTCCACATATACAAATAAAAGAAACTGAAAGTAAAATAAACCGTTTCAGTATTCACAATGTTTTACCAAACGCATGTGATTCGACGTCGATACGTGGAACTATTTTCCCTCTGGCGTTACCAAATTTACTGGGCGCATTCCAGTCAGCAAGCTTATTTAAATACAAATCAGGTAGGGTCAGTGACATTTTTCAAATGTTGATTTTAAAAGTGTTTAGTTAACCGTGAACAGCCTATACTTAAAAGTGTGCGGTCTTTGAAGATTTACTTTTATTTTAACGATTGTAAAAGGTTCGAAAAGTAGGGCATTAAAATAGGAAAGGGGATTCAACAAAATGTATTGTCCCCGGGCCCTTAACCCTTTCATTCCCACATTAATTTAAGGTTTATGGTGTTGCATATCAGACATTCATGGAAGCGTGTTGTACGTAAGTTGACAGGAACATTTTTTTCGTTAATACGACCAATGAGCTGCGTACATTGGATTTAGTCGTAGATATGAATCAGCCATAAGTAGGGTCAGTGATATTTCGCGAAAAGATTTCGAGACAAGATACAGTCCAAAGCACTGCAGGGTCGTCCAGTTTCTTTGATTGGCTAAAAAATGTTCTGGCCCGTGTTAACAGTTTGCGCACGAATCACTAACGTTCAGTGTCGGAGTTACTTAGTCCTGAGTGGCTTGGTCAAAGACGGACACGGCACCAACAGCCAGTGGAGGTATAACTGCAGCTGAGGTGTGTATATAGTATTGAAGTCTACTGTGTGCTCCGATTTTTACGCGAAAAGTCACTGGCCCTAACTATAACGTAGAGCAGTAGCACGGTTTACGAGTCAGTTACCCAGACGGAAGATCATTGGGCGCTGAGACTAGCAGTGTACAGTACTCATCAAACATAACCTTCCTGTGCAAATGTAAATGTTGTTCACGATTAAATGAGCTCTTTTAAAGTCAACATTTCAAAAATGTCACTGCCACTACCTGCATGCGACTTAACGGGCACACTGAGTGGCATGCACCCTGTAAAGTTGGCATGACGGACAGAAAGTAGTTCCATTTTTTAACGTTTAATTAAAAGCGTTAGGTAAACTTTTGTGAATAGCGAAATAAATACTTTTACCTTCTGTTTTTTTTAGTGCTTGTCAGTGTAAATATTAGCAAAATTTTAAAATACATACTTTTCTTTAATAATTATATAGTTTCACTTGACAGAAGCTTGAATAGGCTCCTGACAATGTTAATTTCTCATACGGTAGAAAAATACGCTAAGTGCATACAAGTAGATCTTTAGCAGGGCTTTCAAACGTGTTTATTTTATCGTGTGAACAGCTTGTAGCCAATTTTCTATAGGCTATTCACGGTAAAGTGAGTACTTTTTGAAGCCCTCTCATTTGGGATAATAGTCAATAAATATATTCTATTGTAGCCTTAGACGTTAACTTTCGAGTCCGGTGAAATATATACACTGTGGTCATCACTTACATGGCAGTATTTATTTTAAAAAGTGGCGGAAGGAAATAAAAAACGGCTGATAAGAAAAAAAGTAACTAGGTTCTCAAAAGTGCTCACTTTACCGTGAACAGCTTATACACGGGGGATGAAAAGGTTAAGGACTGTCGACGGCTTTGTAAGCGCGCGCGCCTCTTACAGAGACGTCGGCGGGAAAATCGCCGGTTGACGTGTTGTTAGGAGGGACTTCCGTACGATTGGAGAGTCGTGTAAACAGAAGCGGGTGAACGGGGGCAAACACTCCCCTCGAGGGGAACTGGCGCTCTCCTTGTTTATGAGCCTCGAGAAGTCTTCCGCCGCCGGCGAACCTGCGCCCGACGTCCTGTTCCAGCAGCCGTCTTTCACACCGCTCCGACGTCAACGCGCCGGAACGCTCGTTCTTCTTTTTCTTACGCCCCCAGTCAGGACCCTCCGCTGGTTTTGTGTTTATAGTACATCCACGGTTACTTCCAACTTTCCTGAAGCCCTGCTGGATTTCTACTTCCACGATATTCCTCCGCCTAATGTAAACAAAGCTTAACTAGGTCTATAAAACTACCCCAAAGAGACAACGCATCGCATTCGTACGCACGCAGCTTAAAAATATTTCGCATGAGCGCTATGTCTTACTAGCCATCACCAACACACATATTTTCTCTCTGCTTTTCATTCGTATTAATTATAAATAAAGCAATGTAATTTATGTACAAAATATATGAAAAAGTTAAATTTAACCAAATATGTGATACTTTTGTATTAGTAGTAGTATAAAACTCTTGTGACACATGTAAAATTTATGAAACAACCAATTACATAATATATAGGGTGATTGTTTCAAAAATTTGATTTAAAAAGTGTGAAGAAACCGTGGCTAGACTATAGTCACCAGCCTCTGGATTCCAGCACTCTGTATTCCTGAAAAGGTAACCACAAGACCGTATAAGGAAAATACGGGTAGAATGCGCGCCCGTGGTGCGCATAGCCACCCTGTGTCCTAAGAGTGGACTACTAGTCTACCAATATGACCATCAAAAACGGTGTGGGTAGGATTTGATGCTAGAACATTGTTCATGTAAACAACTGCTTTGAGATGTTTGTCTACTTCATCTAACCAATTTGTAATGCAACTAGATAAAATTCAAATTGGTGAAAAATGTTTTATACATATAAAAGTGCTTGTCTTTCGAAAATTAACATATAAACAATACGTTCATTACTGTTGACTATGTGACTTTGTCAGTTGTGTTGGTGTGGTGTATATCAATGTTGGGTATAATATATTCGCGGGTTCTTCACAGTTTTTTAATCAAACCTTTGAAAAATCACCCCATGTACAACATGTTCGGTTGTTTTTCACTTATATTATATTATAATTTATAATATTTTAAGTGTAATTAATGTGAATAAAAACATGGTGAAATACGTGTGTTGTTAATGCCTACAGGATAGTCACGGTTAAGAGAGCACTTTTAAAAGCCCTCTCATTTATAATAATAGTCAATATATATTTTTTATTTTAGCCTTAGTTATTAACTTCCGAGTACGGTGGAATATACACGATCTGTTTATTACTTACATGGCGATATTTATTTAAAAAGGTGGTTATAGGATGAAATATGGCTGAAAGGAAAAATGTAACTAAGGCCTCAAAAATGCTCACTCTATCCTGAACAACCTATAGTAAGAAATAGTTCACATGCAAAAAAATATGAAACTTAGTGCGCGAATGCAGTGCGTTGCCCATTTTATGTAATTTTATAGACTCGGTTAAGTTTTGTTTGCACGAGGTGGAGGAATGTCCTGGAAGTAGAACTTTACCAGTTATTCAGGAAAGTTGGAAGTAACCTTGAATGTACTATAGTTTGAAAGATCTTTTGAGATCGGTATGCATTACCACATCACATAAAAAATTCGTTTTCGAAAGTTGACTGCGAAAAAATAATGGCCTTGCTTTCGTTAGTTGCCTTGTCACGACTGTCGACACTGCAGCATTACATTCCTTTTGTTTCTGAAAACGGGGGGAAAAAACACATGAAAACATCATGAGTTTCTTCAACTGTTTCAGTGAAGAGGACCAGCAGAAAGCATACAACTTGTAGACTAGCTGACTAGAAGGTACAAGGTTGAGTGTTTGATTTCTCCCTCTGCCCAAAAATAGCAGCTCTCTACAAAAATTACAAAAATTAATTATGTCTAACCGTATCCGTATAAATTTACTACTTTTTATACGATAATTGAGCGTAGCCTCCTAGACATATACCGTAACCGGCTTTGTTTCGTTCACAACTATCCAGAATAGCGTGACGGTTATAGTCTGTACACGGTATCTTCAAACTTTTCTAATCAAACCTTTCAAAAATCATCTCATATATGCGTGATTGGTTGTTTCCTGAACATGTGATGCATCACAAGAGTGTTATACTTCTGTTAACATAAACGCATCTTATTTTTGGTTAAACTAATTTTCCACTTATATTTTACCTGTAAATTATAATATTTAATTTATAATTAATATGAATAAAAACAGAGGGAAAATACGTGTGTTGGTAATACCTAGAAAGAAATAGTTCTCATTCAAAATGTTATTAAACTGAGTGCGCTCGAGTGCAGTGCGTTGTCCATTTGGAATCCGGATTATGCCAAAATACGGATAAAGCACAGCGATATAACATGTCACGACGCACTGAACGTACGGGAAAAGCAACGGGATCAGATTAAAATTGTTTTTAAAAATTCTAGATGCCAGCACGAGCGTTTTTTGGGAACCTAAGTATGATGCTAAAGTGGATTTATGAACGTATCCTTTACGTAAATGATTACTGCAGGAACAGAAAATGCGTTTGTTGGGATCCTAATTATGATGCTAAAGTGGATTTATGAACGTATCCTTAACGTAAATGATTGCTGCAGGAACAGAAAATGTCTTAAATGAAAATTGCACCATCAGTAGTTTATTTTTTGAGCTAAAGTTAACATTTTTCTCTTCAAGCAGTGTATAATAGGTTCTCAAACTAAGTGTTACTTAAAGAGGCAGATTCATGCAGGGAAAGTGCGCCAGAGTTTACCTGAAAATGAGATGTAAAATTACATGGGCAAAAAGCTACTCTTCTCCTCTCCCTCCTTCGAAATTATTGATGGCTGTGTTGACCTCAAACTGCGTTTGTTTTTCTTAAAGTGAATTTCCGACGTGCCACGTAGATACAGAAGGAAGTGCAAATCGTCTCAAGTATTTCGTCGAATGCAAGTCGCAGATTAGTTTATTTTCAGCAGGTATCACAGTACTCGTAAAAAAATTTTTAATAACAACGAAAGCTTGAAGTTGGGTTTCAAGAAGCTCAACTGCAAAATAAAATTCAGGATTAGTTTGTGCAACTTTCATTTTTCCGTAGTCCCCCTTTGACACACACTTAACCATCAGCGTACTCACATGCAGGAGTTATTGGCTTTTTAAAACTTAAACAACTATCGAACGCGTGGGAAACGATATTGCTGGTATAAATTTTTGATCATACTTTTACTGTTCTTTCACGTATAGGTGTAACAGTTATGCCGTTTAGATCAAACGCGGTCAGCTGAAAGAGAACAGACTGCATATGTACTGTCTTTCTCAGTATACTTACTGTACTTCCTCCTACGATTCATTCCACCCTTGCTTCACTGTTATCGCATTGCCATTCTTTCCAAGAAAGCTCTTCGGTGCGACGTACCCATCCTCCGTTCCGGGATTCGACGTAATGCATGGCAATATTGTATCACTCTAAAAAAAAAAAGCGATAACGTTTGCCACGAACACCCAACCACCTAGCAACGTTTCAACCTCCCCTTATGCATCCTTTTCCGACTCCTGGCCATTCGTTTGGCACCTCTAGGGTCCTGGTCATATATTTGTACGAAATATCCAACTTGTAGACATTACTTACTACTAAAATTTCCTCGCGTAAAAAAATTTTAGACGACAAATTTTTTTACACAATAACCTGTCAAAATCGCAATTTTGGTGTTTTTGGAATGTACAAATAATATAAGATAATTCGCTTACCGAAATAAGATAACTAACACTGAAATAAGGTACAATTAGTTACTTCAAGCAATCTTTAATTAACTCTGTAAAATATTTCCTAATGTTTTTAAAAATTGCTTTAAAAAAAGGACTTTTTGCATGTTTTCGATTTGTAGTAATAAACACTTTTTGTAAAATAAATCTTGCCAGCCACGCCTTAAAATAAATTACGGCATGATATTTATGTCGCCTTTGTTAAATTTTCTGTAAAAACTAAAAAATTTGATTTTGTTATGCTATGATGTAAAAATTATGCGATATAAATTTTATTATGACAAGAAAAAGTACTAATAAGTAATGTCTACATGTTGGACGGTATTTTGTACAGGTATAAGATAATTTTTTGGTAACCCTTAAGTTTTAACCAACGAACTAGAACATATATATGACGTATCTACCTACATCCGTATAACCGAAACGAACACGACGCTAAAGGTTTTCCTGGAGAAAAGGGGCGAAAAAAATTGACATTTGGTTTTAAGCTGTTCAGTTGCCTTGTCTATGATCGAAAACATGTTACACATGAAGAATGGTTGGCACTGTACACATAAAGGGATCAGTGTTTTGCTGCGCCTTTCATAAATTTGGTAATTGAAATATAAATGTGGTTGTTCAAAAGTGTCAAAACCAGCAAAAATCGTTGCAAGTATCCCTCTGTTTAAGATATTTATTGTTTTCAAAGACAGTGTTTTAAACTATAACGACAATGCTGTATTTTTCTGAACATATTTCTGTACCTAAACCCTATAGCCACTGCTTGAAATTCCGAAGAAACAGAATACACACGAAGCCTTATACTATTTTTATCGCCGTCGCAATGTTTCCTTATGGGCGATGTGACCTTGAGGAGTTTAATATTGTTTAACAGGGATTCCCCTTTACCACTGAAGTATTTACCGTAAGTAAGAAAATTCAAGTTCCAGTGTATTGTGATATCTGTGTAGAGTATAAACGGAGGATCTTTTACATCCAGGCGTAATTTACGAATTAGGGGCTAGATTGTCGTTTGGTGCAGCAAAAGGAAGATTTGTTAAATACGTGAGTGCAAATTCGTTCCTGAATTCTGTATCTCAATAACTTGCGAACTTTCTCTGGTCAACGCATTTCTTTTTAACATAATACGCAGAAAAATATTTTATAAAAAATGTCACACGCAAATTTTTTTTTAATTTTAGTGGTCACTATACTGTGTGACAACTAAATAGGTAATTATGTGTTCTACACAAAATAAATTTGGCAAGGTGAATACCAACAATTTTGTGGCAGCTACATTTTTTTTTTTTTTTCAATATACCAGATGTCTTTTGAAGAAGAACTTTAGTTCACCAATGAGCTAGCCAATAATTTATTTGCGGCGTCAACTATCAGGTAAAATCACTCACATACTTTTATTCGTGTCATCTAAGACAGCAATAATAACTAACTCAAAAATCTTTTATTGTCACATCAAAATGAAATACCTGAAATTTAAATAATATCAGCTTATAAGCAAAATTGGAATTATTTGTGTTTAAGTGTGTCTCCTCTGCAGCTTGCATGCAGTAGATGACAATAAAAGCTTGCATGCAGTAGATGCATGCAGTAGATGACAGCTTCCATGCAGTAGATGGAAGTTTTACATTTGTGGGTTGATTTTCGCCCAAGGTAAGAAGTCTGTTTTCTTATACTACTGTGATTAAAAATACAACGAAATGATAACCAACAAATAAAAAATTCCATTGTTACACAATATATATACGTGTTTCTGAAAACCACCGACAAATCCCGGGAGGTGATTTCACACAAAAGTTAGGAGGTGTGTATATATATATATATATACATTTATATAGCCTATATCCTAAGGCCTTTCCTTAAGGGTGTAAACGATTTTAAAAGTCGAGGTAAAGCCCAAGTTTATTGCAACTAAAACAAGGAGTATCTAAGTTTACTCTCAGATTAGCAGAAAAAATTGGCCTTGTGTTTGATGTTTTAAAGAGTGAATTTTAGACATCCATTTCTCGAAAACCAAGAGATGTAGCAGAAAACAGAAGGCAAATTTTCTTGCAAAATTAACCATACTACCTAAGTTAGCAGATAAATTCTCACATATTCTGGAGGGCCAGATGTTTTTCATGCACAATTAGAATGTCAACCCTCATTTTCTCATGAACGGGGTTGAAATTGGCAAACCAATTTATCATGGATTACACATCATTGTTTAACAACACATTATACCCAAACTGTAAGATTAAGTTCAGATACTGCATGTTTATTTGCAATAAACATAGGTTTTACCTCCACTTATAAGGACGTGTACACCATTAAGGAAAGATCTAAAGCAATAGGTTGTGTTTTTTTTTTTTCCTAATTTTTGTCAGGAATTACCTCCCGGAGTTTGTCGGTGATTTTTAGTAACATACGCTGTATATTATATTGTTAGTGTGATACGATTCGTAATGAGATTGCTTTGCATTGTCAAGTGGTATGGTAAGTTTTAGGTTTTTCAAAGCATAAAAATTAAAATTTTAAATAAATATGAAAACTATTTTATATCAGTTTACTTTTATTAAAGTATTATTTGATTAGTTACTGAAATTTAAATTTATTTACAATAAATGGTATTTCGTACAACGTTTATAAACTACACTCGAGAGGAATCTTATTTATTAAAATCTAAATTAGTGATTTGGCAATAAAATAAAAGAGGAAAAAGTTTTAAATAAAATATTTAAATTGCAATGTTTTGTTACGAAAAAAATACCGCTTCATTGAATCGGGCATACAGTACACACGATGGAAATAATTTTTTTAATGCATATGAGTGTAATAGTCAGCAGATCTGTAAAATATTTACTTTAATAATAATAATTTCTCAGTTTCACTTTTAAAAGCCCTGCGTAAGATCTACTTGTACGCACAATGTGTATTCTTAACACCATATGTAATATTACCATTATCATGGCCCAGATTACTTTATTCATGCGTATCACGACTACTGTGTGGATTTGGTAATGACAGTACCCATTTGGCTGCTTCATATAGCTGATCAGGAGTGCTACCACGTGTGTATAAAGAAAAATTTCACCACTGCATGTAACAATGCAGATTTTCGGCATTATGTTTACCGTTAGTTATAGACATCTTCATTATACATGATTACAGAGTACTTGCTTATGTTGTCACTTCATTTAATATTATTCCAAATTAAGCTCTATTATATGAGTTAACAGTATAATCTTTGGTAGTTTATTTTGACCCAGAGATCATGTGTAAATATTATTCATTTGTTTCTAGACAGTATTCAGTATTAATATTTTGTTTCTTATTTTTCATTTCTTTCCTAGAGGGTATTCCGCTTTGAATGTTTATTAACCAAACGTACTAAATAAAATTATCCAAGTTGTCTGTCGTCTCGCCATTGCTGACTGGCGGAGAGATGTATCATGGTCAGACGACAGCCAATCGGAGAAAAGAAGATAATACAAGTAAGGTCGATGTAAAATAGAACTAATTTTGTTTTTAGAAGAATTCTCACTGCCTCCAACGATGTACGTGAGTAGTGAAATACGACAGTTTTAATGAAATAAAATATAATAAGATTTTTGCTATACGTTTTGAAAGATAAATAATTATTTATTTAAGAAGAACAAATATGAATTTAATTGTGTTTGAGAATAAAACAAATGATAAATATATAATATTGTTGAAGAATAGACACGAGCAAAAGCAAAATTTTAGGAAGATTTTAATTGCAATATTACAATTTCTACTTAAAGGTAACAACTGACGACTTGGATAGTTATTTGAAATATTACAAACGGCGCCCGACGTATAATGACACATTTGTGATTTGTCTGATATGCAACAACTGGCGCCCAACGTGGAGCTGAAGAAGAACTTCGTGATCATCTAGAACTTCTGAAGTTGAAGTAAGAACTTCTATAACGTCGAAATCTGCCGTTTTTGGCGAAGGGAAGGACCAACCCCAAGAGAGATTGTATGCTACATTTCGTGACGTCGAGAGGGAAGAATAAATGCGGTTCCCGAAGTATACTGAAAACATCTTAAGCACGTCCGCAGATGCAGTAAGCAGTTTCCACACCGAGGGACATCGAGAAAGAATTTTTTCGTGAGACGAAAGTGCAGAAGAGAGAGAAGAATTTTTTTTTACAGGTTTGTTGGAGAAAAAATGTTTGGCTTACTGGTAAAAAAAAAATTAGTGTTGGGAAATAATTAGCATTTTTAGGATTTGTACACACAGAAATTTAGGAAACAAAAGTAGAGCGTCAAACATTAGTACGCAACAATCATTTGAGTTATTATTACAAAATTCGAAGCCATGCAGAACAAAATGCAAACCGATAGTGAGGTTATGCAGAAAGTAATGCAAACGGTTAGAGTGTGTAGCAAAACTGTTGGAGTGTAACATAAACGCAATTATATTATCTATGGCGGCGACACTAGCATCGTCACCTCTATGTTTTTTTTTGTTTTGTTGTTAATGTTCTTCCGACTGCTCGCTGAACTGTTGTTATATTATTATAATAAACTAAATACTTAAACTATAAATTACCACAAGTTTTATTTCATCAGGTTATGGGCCCAGTACGGCCGTTAAAGTCATAAAGTTGTGAGAGTAATTCCGTTAGTAAAAAAAGTTTTTTAGTTCCGCGAAGTTTTCTCTTATTTTTTTTAAGTTAGCCGTTACAAAGCAAAAATTTGAATTTGCTCCGAAGTAACATGGCTATGTCTAACGTGCAAATAGACAAATTATTGGGAAGAGAGAACTATAGCACCTGGAAGTTTGCGGTGCAAACGTTTTTACAGCACGAAGACTTGTGGGAGTGCGTTGAACCCGACGGCGGTGCAATAGATCCGAAGCGTGACCTCAAGACTAAGTCGAAAATCATTTTGCTTGTGGATCCGATAAATTATATCCACGTTCAAGATGCAAAGACTTCTACCGAGGTATGGCAAAATCTACAGAATGCATTTGAAGACTCGGGTTTAACAAGAAAAGTTGGGTTACTCCGGGATTTGGTGAACACTACGCTAGATAGCTGTTCAAGTATTGAAGAATACGTCAATAAAATAGTAACCACAGCACACAAGTTGAGGAATATTGGATTTTGCGTAGACGATGAATGGTTGGGCACATTAATGTTGGCTGGCTTGCCGGAACAATTCAAGCCAATGATCATGGGGTTGGAGAGCTCCGGTGTAAAGATAAGTACAGACTCAATCAAAACGAAGCTACTGCAAGAAGTTAAGGAGTCAAGTGTCTCGGTTCTTTATACAAAGCATAAAAATACCCCCAAAAATAATTATCAAAATAACCAGTACAATAAGCCTGATAGCCCCCGAAGTCCCCGATGCTATAATTGCAACAAGTATGGACATTTCAGTAAATTCTGTAAAAGCAAAAGGAGAACTAATGATAAAGGTTTTGCAGCAGTTTTTTCAACAGTTCATGAACAAATTGACAGAGTGGAATGGTATGTAGATTCCGGCGCATCTTCACACATGACAAATGTATCTGACTGGATGTATGATGTCCGGGCACCTCCGATTCAACAGATAATGGTTGCCAACAGTACTTCAGTCGCCGTAGAAAAGATAGGTAATGTAAACCTGGATCTCTTGGGTGAAGATGGTAAAATAAATCACATACAGGTGAGAGATATTTTATATGTTCCACAATTAAGTACCAACTTGTTATCAGTGAGTCAGTTGGCAAAGAATAACTGTCAAGTTATATTTAATAAAACTGGCTGTGAGATTTACAATGCACAAAAGCAATTAGTAGCATCTGCTAGACTGACTAATAACATGTATAAATTAAATATATGTCAAGGAAATGCAATGATTTCAAAACCAGAGGGTCAGAGCTTAGATATTTGGCACCGGAGAATGGGACATCTAAATTACAAGGATGTTACTAGATTGCCATCATGTACTGAGGGTGTACAATTATCCAATACTAAAGACAGTGAAAGTAATTGCATTCCGTGTTTAAAGGGTAAACATTCAAAACTTCCGTTTAAGAATATTGGCTCCAGGGCAACGGCCCCACTAGAGATAATACACTCGGATTTGTGTGGCCCTATGGAGATGCCCTCAATGGGAGGAGCCAGGTATTTCATCACCTTTGTTGATGACTATTCTAGAAAAGTTGCTGTTTACTTTCTAAAAAACAAAATGAATATAAAAGAAGTCTTTGAAGTATATAAAAAGGAAATGGAAAATCAACTGGAGAGTAAGATAAAAACTCTTCGCACCGACAATGGTTTAGAATATATTAATAATCATTTGTCTAATTATTTGTCAGGTTCCGGCATCAAGCATCAGACTACCACGCCGTACACGCCTGAACAAAACGGGCTTGCCGAGCGAATGAATCGCACACTCGTCGAGCGCGCTAGATGCATGTTGAATGATGCTGGACTTTCAAAGCAATATTGGGCAGAGGCAGTGGAGACAGCTGCTCACATAGTAAATCGTTCTCCGACTAGAGTCCTTGACTACGTGACACCCGAAGAGAAACTGACAGGTATCAAACCAAACCTTTCTCATTTAAGAATATTTGGCTGCAAAGCCATGGTTCACGTGCCAAAGGAGAAAAGATTGAAGTGGGATTCAAAATCTGCAGAAATGATATTTCTGGGATATTGCGAAAATACCAAAGGGTACAGATTATTGAATCCAAATACAAAGAAGATTACTAAGAGCAGGAATGTCATATTTCTAGAAGACTGCCACTATGATAAAACTATATCTAATGTGAACCCCAATACCACATTACAGATGTCTATGCCGTTGGAGGAACCTGCTCAAGCTCAGATTCAGACAGAAGATAACCCTGGCTCCGCAAACCACGACCAGAGTATCTCTACACTGATATCAGACGACAGTTTTAACTCTACAAGAGAAGTGTCTGATCGAGAAGATGAAACCTATGAACCGAGCACTGACAGTTCCTATGACTCTCCGAATAAATATGTAAACACGAGACCACGTAGAAGAAAACCAGTTTCTATAGAAAAGGATGGAGACTTACACTATGCATGTTGGGCTGTAAGTGAGGATCCCTCATCTCTAGAAGAGGCTCTATCTAGCTCTGAATCCAGTCATTGGAGTAAAGCTATGGATGATGAGTACAACTCATTAAAGAAAAATAATACCTGGTTGTTGTGTGATTTGCCTGCCGGTAAGAAAGCTATATCCTGTAAATGGGTTTTTAAAACCAAAAGAGATGAAAAAGGCAATATAGCAAAATACAAGGCAAGATTAGTGATCAAAGGATGCGCTCAAAGAAAAGGATTGGATTACAATGAAGTTTATTCTCCGGTAATCAGATATACATCCCTGAGATATTTGTTTGCATTAGCAGTGAAATATAATTTGCAAATGCACCAGATGGATGCCGTGTCTGCCTTCTTACAGGGCGAAATAGAAGAACAAATATATATGAGTCAACCTTCTAACTTCAAAGAAAATGATACACAAGTATGCTTATTAAAAAAGTCATTATATGGACTAAAGCAAGCCAGTAGACTGTGGAATCAGAAACTGAGCAATACACTTAAAGAAATAGGTCTGTTGCAGTCATTACTTGATCCTTGTATTTATTATAGGATTGAGAATGATGATATAACGTTTTTAGCTGTATACGTAGATGATATAATTTTGTATACAAGCTCTACGAGTACTAGAGATTATATCAAGAAGAACTTATTTTCCAAATTTGAAATGAAGGACTTGGGAGAACTTAAATACTGCCTGGGTTTGCATGTACATCAAGACAGAAAACATGGGACTATAAGTATTGACCAGCAGAAATATATACAAGAAATATTAAGCAAATATGGTATGTCAAGTTGTAAGGGTGTAAAAACACCTATTGATCCAAAAACAAAGTTTAACTCGAATGAAGAAGAAAATTCAATGGCAGATACAGTTCCATATCATGAAATAATTGGATCATTGTTATATTTATCACAAGGAACCCGTCCCGACATATCCTATGCTGTAAATGCTCTGAGTAGATTTAATTCAAGACCGGAAATGCAGCATTGGATGGCGCTGAAGCGAGTCTTGAGATACTTGAAACATACTCAAAACTACGCATTAACTTTCAAGAAAAATAATGAAGAGAATATAATACATGGCTATTGCGATGCAGATTGGGCAAGCAATGAAGAAGACAGAAGATCATGTACCGGCTATGTATTTATATTTCAGGGTGGCGCAATTACGTGGAACTCACGTCGGCAACAAACTGTTGCGTTGTCCACTACCGAGGCTGAATACATGTCTCTTTCCAGCTGCACTCAAGAGGCTATGTGGCTCAGACAATTGCAGGAGGAAATATGGCCACACTTAGCCGCTATACCTGTTATTGTTTTCTGTGATAACCAAAGCGCGATTAAACTTTCAGGTTCTGAAAACTATCATTCCAGGACCAAGCATATCGACATACGTCATCACTTTGTACGTGACAAAGTACAATTGAAGAAGATAGTCATCAAGTACGTTCAGACAAATGAGATGATGGCCGACGCGCTGACTAAAGGGACACCTCAACTGAAGCTTGATTACTGCTCAACCAGAATGGGTTTATGTCCAAGGGAGGATGTTGGAGTGTGACATAAACGCAATTATATTATCTATGGCGGCGACACTAGCACCGTCACCTCTATGTTTTTTTTTGTTTTGTTGTTAATGTTCTTCCGGCTGCTCGCTGAACTGTTGTTATATTATTATAATAAACTAAATACTTAAACTATAAATTACCACAAGTTTTATTTCATCAAAAACCATGCATAAAAAATGCAAACCTTAGAAAAAAATCGTAACAATGGAGGAAAAAATGCAAGCGGGTAGTGAGGTCATTCAAAAAGAAATACAGTTAGAACAAATAATAAAGTTATTCAAAAAGAAATACAAACCGTAAGAGCAGATCATGAGGTTATGTAGAAATAAATACAAACTGTTAGAGTACAACAAACTGATATTTTTAATAATTTGGGAAACAATTTTGGAGTTAGTGAACAAATTCATAGGGAACGTAAAGAAAATTTAATTTACATAGAAATTGAACAGAATGAGGTTAAAGTAAAGGAACGAGATGGGGTAGAGAAATGTAAATGTGATGAAATGTATAAAACAGGTTCTGTAACATTAGATGAGATAATAGGCAAACAAAGTTGTGTTACATTAAAGGATCAGGTGATTTTGTATAGAAATCAGAATATTTATTTTAAAAGGGTAGTAGTGGGAATTTTTTTTGTAAATAATAGTTAATTCATACAAGACATGAGCAAGGATAAAGTAATGCTGAAATAGTTTGGGGGAAGGGAGGTTAGAGAAACAACAGGGACAGACATTCAAAATTATTAAAACATGAAAGAAAGGTGGATTGGAAAAATTTGAATTTACACATAATTTTATAAGGAAAAAGGAAAGAAAAAGATAAAATCATTGGTTGGAGGGGGGGGGGGGTTTCATGTGAATCACAAAGCAAAACATTCAGGAATAGAGTAAGATTGAAGAAAATGATAGGGGTGAATTTTGAGTGGTGACACAAAATAGAAAAGGAAGGAAGAAAAGAAAAAGAAAGAAACTGGCTACGTGTAAGTCAATCGGGAAAAGAAAACAGTTGAAGTACGATAACGGAAATGTAAGGGGGAAAAGGAAAATTCAAGAGAGGGGTAAAGTTTAGGAAGTAATGAAAAGAGAAAAGTTCAACTACTGGATGAGGATAGTAGTGAGAAAGAAAGACAGAAAGAAAAATGGGACAAAAAATGACAAAGTGAGGAAGCAAAAGAAAGAGAAAGAAAAAAAATGAACAAAACAGAGCATACTAGTCTAAGTCTAGTCTAGTATAATTTTTTTTAGATAAGAGAGATAGTAATTTTAATGCAGAAAGAATTTGTAAAATTAAAATTGTAATATTGATAATAAGTTTTCTTCAGATAAAAATGGTAGAGTTATAAAGTAATATTGATAATTTATTTAAGAAAAAAATGGTGCTATAAATATAATAAATCTCTTAGTAAGCAAATAGCCTAAAAATATGTGCAGACAAAATAGGAAACCAAGAGAATTAGTACAGAAGATAAAATTACAAACATAGAGAAATGATTAAAGGCAAAATCATAGAAAAACTGGAAACAAAATGTAAATAAAACTGTATCATTATTAGGTTAATTTTTTTGTTATCATGACAGTGTACACCAACAAAATTGTCGAAGTTACATGTGAGTCACATAACATATATGTATTATAGAATTTATTTTTTTAAATAAAGGAAAATATATGTGAGAATAATCAGGTAATATAAATCATAGTAATAATAAAAATAGATGAAAGTCAGCACACAAAGACAATGTGTATACTGATGTGCGTAGAGTGCTAAGAATAGCTGGTATTATAATTGAAATTTTTTTACTTAGATAACAAAATTAAGTGAAGTAAGTATTATGAATGGGGGAAAAAAAACACCAGGGAGTAAATAGTGTAATAAGTAAACACAAACTCTGTTACATTGGTAAGAACAAATATTTTCTTTTTGGAAACCAAAAATTTAAATATTTTTTTGCAACTCGATAAGTACTATGGGAAAAAATGTAAGTAAATTCTTTAATTAATGAATTAAAGCACAATTGTAACATGGAAATATAATGATTGTAAATTTTGGAAAAGAAAATAGTTTAAATAAATGTTTTAATTAGTGAAATATTGGAAGATTGTAACTTGAATGTATAACTATTGTGAATTTTGAAGTTAAATGTAAAAAGCATATTGCAGCAATTATAGGACATTAACACTTATATTTATTTCGGTTTGTAACAAATTTGTAAAGTTAGATCGAAACCAATTGGAGGGGGGGGGTTGTGTAATATTGCAGATTTTAGGGGTTATGTTAACCGTTAGTTATAGATATTTTCATTATATATTATTACAGAGTACTTGCTTATGTTGTCGCTTCATTTAATATTATTCCAAATTAAGCTCTATTATATGAGTTAACAGTATAATCTTTGGTAGTTTATTTTGACCCAGAGATCATGTGTAAATAATATTCATTTGTTTCTAGACAGTATTCAATATTAATATTTTGTTTCTTATTTTTCATTTCTTTCCCAGAGGGTATTCGGCACTGAATGTTTATTAAACAAATGTACTAAATAAAATTATCTAAGTTGTCTGTCGTCTCGCCATTGCTGATTGGCGGAGAGATGTGTCACGGTCAGACGACAGCCAATCTAAGAAAAGAAGACAATACAAGTAAGGTCGATGTAAAATAGAATTAATTTTTTCTTTAGAAGAATTCTCACCGCCTCCAACGATGGACGTGAGTAGTGTAATACGACAGTTTTAATGAAATAAAATATAATAAGACTGTTGCAATACGTTTTGAAAGATGAATAATTATCAATTGAAGAATAAATATTAATTTTATTGGGTTTGAGAAGAAAATAAATGATAAATGTATAATTCTGTTTAAAAAGAAGCACGAGTAAAATAAAATTTTGGGAATATTTTAGTTGCAATATTATAATTACTACTTAATGGTAACAACTGACGACTTGGATAATTATTTGAAATATTACAAACAGCGCCCAGCGTATAATGACACATTTGTGATTTGTCTGAAATGCAACAAGCCGTTCTCGTATCATTCCTAAACACTGGTGTGGTAAATTTCCGAACTATTTCTTAGAGAGTATTTTTGAACTTCTTGTTATTTATAGCTGACGGAACTGTGGAAGGATTCTGTTGGGTTCGTCGCTTTCGCTATCGCTCGATTATTATCGAGTAATCTCAGCGTGCGGTCCGAAGATCGCGGATTCCGACAGACCCAGATGAACTCCGCTCCGATCGGATCTGGTCTCGAGAGTTCCTTCACACAGCACGGGGACGCCGCCTGCTTTTCCCTTTTGATCGAACCGTCTTCGTTCTCATCAGATCGGGCGCTCTTTAAGCGTCCGCGCCGCGGGAGCCGTCTGCAGGAATAAACCCTCTTTTCACTTCTCGTGCCTCTTTTTTTATTATTCCTCTCTCCTTAAGAAAACCAGCCCGCGTTTCGCATTCCCCGGCGTGGAAACGTGCTTTATGGGCCATCCGACGCGAGCTGTTTCTCTCTGCTCCTCCATCTCCGATTCACCCACTCGGTTAGAGCACGAGAGTTGCTGAACCGAAGCCGAACACTCGCCAGCTCCTATAGTCTATTCAGAGTTTCTTTGCCCTTTTTTAATTCCGACCTTTGAAAATCACCCTACGTATGACGTGCTTGGTTATTCTCAATTATATTATGGATCAAACCGTCTTATACTTGTGTTAACATAAAAGAACGTTAAAGTACCTCAGTCATGGTTAAATTTAAAATTTTATTTATATCTTATATATAAATTATAATATATCATTTATGATTAATGTAAATAAAAACAGTGAAAAAATTGGCGTGTTTGTAATGCCTAGTAAGAAATAGTTCTCGTGCCAAATATTATTACACCGAGTGCGCACGAATGCGGTGCGTTGTCCCTTTATGTAATTTTATATAGGCTCGGTTAAGCTTTGTCTGCATGGGGCGGAAGAATATCCTAAAAGTAGAACTTTAGCAGGGCTTCACAAAAGTTGGAAGTAACCGTGGGTGGACTATAGCCATTTTCATGCTGCCCCTGTCTGTCTCTCTCTTTCTCATCTCCTCCTCGTTCTCCTCTCGCAAACCTTCTGTGAATCTCATCAGCTGACTGTCGTCGCCCGGTTCTGTTCCGTGCGTGCAAGGGACGGCACACGCCGAGAACACCCGGCCTTTGTTAAGTGCCGCGTGCTAGTGTTGTAAAACGTCGGCAGTTTCAGTTGTAGCTTCATTACCCTCCCAGTCTTAAACGTTGCCGACTGTCTTGGCCGTCAAACGGTATGTGGATTTAAAGCTTTTGGCGTGAAATCCTGGCACAAAATCCTAACAGGCCATTCCAGCGCTTCATGGCCACTACGCTACAACATGCCATAAACCCATTTAATTCGAGGGAGTAGTTATAAATAGAAAATTTTAAGGCATGATCGAGGGAGCGGGACTTAGAGATTTGGGGTAGCCATCTTGGTTTTACCCTTTTTTTCCTTTTTTCCTTCGGAACTTCACCTTTTCCCCCCAAAAACGGCAAAATTTGAAAGGATTTCCCTTACAAATTCCCGAATTTCCCTAAAAAAAAATTACGCCTTACACAAACCGGCAGGTTTTCACAATGCGGATGGATCTGGCCGAAAATTATGAATTGTCAAGCGCAATGTGCAATCACGCACGCTAGGCTCTCGAAAGAGTCTCGTCACTGATTGGCTACGCGAGGCTCTCGAAAGGGTCTCGTCACTGACAAGCTAGCACCATCTATCTTGGCTGAAGATTGTTCGTGTTCATTGCCCAACCCCCACCCCCCTAAAAACCTACCCAAGGTAAAGTAACTTTACTCATCATGTTATTCCCTCCTGCCATATGTCGATACTTCATGCTCTTGCATTCTCACCGGACGTCCCTACTCAATGCTCTTACATTCCTTCCCGCCAGTTCGTCATTCTTCATGTTTTTGTAATCCCGGCCAACGACGTCAGTCGTGGTCCCAACTTCATACTCACGCATTCCTACCAGACGTCCCTACCTCATTCTCTTCCATTCCTACCGGAGGTCCCTACTTCATGCTCCTGCATTCCTTCCCGCCAGTTGGACCTACTTCACGTTATTGCATTCCTGACCAACAACGTCAATCGTGGTCCCTACTTCATGCTCTCGCATTCCCACCAGACGTCCCTACCTCATGCTCTCGCATTCCTGTTTTCTCAGAGGACGGGGTCCATTTGGCGTCAGTACCGACGGTAGTCATTTTAACAGAGAGTACCGATGGCCATCTTGTTTCCCTACTTCATGCTATTGCATTCCACCATATTCTCCTCCCTACTTCATGCTATTGCATTCCACCATATTCTCCTCCCTACTTCATGCTCTTGCATTTCAAGTGAGGGGGTGTTCTCCGAGTCTTCCCGAATTCAAATACTTCGTTCATGCCCAAATTCATTACATAGGAATCACCCCCCTCAACTAAAATGATCGTAAGGTAATTTATGCACTATGAGTATTTATAAGCATACTTGGTCGTAATTTTCGAATCTTTTAAGATATAGTCACCAAATTCGTAACATAGGCAACACCTCCCGACAACAAAAAGGTTGGTAGGATAATGTATGCCCTATGCATACTTATAAGCATAGTTGGTCGTAATTTCCGAACCGTTTAAAATATAGTCACAAAATTCGTAACATAGACATCGCCCCCGTCAACGAAAATGTTCACTGGGTTATTAATATCCTATGTGAACTTATAAGCATAGTTGGCTTTAATTTCGGAATCGTTTAAAATATAAAGTAACCAAATTCTTCACATAGACATCGCTCCGTCAACTAAAATAATCACAGGGTCATTTATGCCCTAAGCGCACTTATAAGCATAGTTGGCTGTAATATTTAAACCTATTAAGATAAAGTCTCCAAATTCCCAACATACGCATCACCCCCAACAACGAAAATGATCACAGGGTAATTTATGTCCAATACGTAATTATAAACATAGTTGCCCATAATTTCCGAACCGTTTAAGTTACAGGCACCAAATTCGTAACACACTCGCGACCCCCAACAACAAAAGTGATCACAGGGTAATTTATGCCCTATGCGAAATTATATGCATAGTTGGCTATAATTTCCGAATCGTTTAAGATATAGTCACCAAATTTGTGACATAGACATCACCTCCGACAAGGAAAATTATCGCAGTGTCATTTATGCCCTATGCGTACTTATAAGTATAGTTGATCATAATTTCCAAGCCGTTTAAGATACAGGTACAACATTCGTAACATAACCACCACCACCCTTGTCACGTGATAGCGCAAGTGTCTACCAACTTGATCCTTCCCTTAGCGACTGGTAGTCTCCCTTAACAGACCAATGAGAACCACACTCTGGATAAATAAATGTGTAAACAGATACGTAAATAAAGTTCAGCATGGATAACTTACATTAAACTGCGATATGCACAAAGCAAGATACATACGAATGTGATACATGCACGATGCTCATAGTCGTCGTAACTATTAAAATACTTATATGTCAATATAAACGATAATCTTCAGTCCTACACAAGGGTCGGCAGCTCGAGTCATCGCTAATATGGGTAACCCTTAATATCCTGACATATAATAAAATAAATAAAGACATATATAATTGTAATGTTAAAATGTCATCTATACCAAGGCTTACATTAAAGCACACACGTGTTAATATAAATAAACACTAACAACTTAATGCGAGGGCCGGTGAAATCGTATGTGTAAAATATATGAAATTATCTTATGCAGAAAAGGAAACCATACTAGCATCGAGCTCGGTACACTATGTTAGGCGTAAAATTACCATCGCGAAGTGTGTGGGAAACGATAAGAGGTCAACGCTGCTACACGCTGTTTAAAACA
>NQII01003457.1:137122-161698 GCA_002778355.1 Clitarchus hookeri | reverse complement strand
ATACGCAAATGAAAAATATTTATAGGTACTTACCAACCGGCAAAATCTCATATTACACGAGCGACAGATGTTATACGATGCCTGACAAGACCAGGCGCTCCCGATCTGTAAAACAGAATATCAAAGTACTACTTCCTTACAAACAAAGTACTACTTCCTTATGAAACTGCCGAAATTCAGAGTACAGACAACACACTAGCAGTAGCAGAACGGGTCTGACCAGACCGACTTCGCGCGATCATCTAACCTCGATAGAGATGCTGTAAGACAACCTTAGTGACCGGCCGGGTGTCGGCAGCGCAAGCCGGACGCAGGCCTCACCATCCGAGTGTTGCATATCATTAGCCGAGAGAGGTGGTTTCAGGGCGACAGACGGGTCACGCGCACTCCTTTACAAAAGAAGAGTGCATCTCATTAGCCGAGAGAGAGTCGTGCCAGACTCCAGAAATAAAATGAAAAGATAAATAGTACATCCCAATCACATATTATACATACAGGTCCCTTTACGAGAGCAATTCAGCTATACATACAGTACAAGTTAGCAATTTATTTCGTTTAAATACATCATGCATGTATATTTAAAATATTGCTTCGAATAAACTGCTGTTGGTAGAGGGTATCTCTTCCGTCCACCATACTCACTTTTAGGCCTGTAAAAGCGGTTCGTACCACCACCACCACACATCACTCAGAATTTCATTCTCTCGTCGAGATGACATTGTGTAAACGATAGGATACAGTTCTGGTGGTCAGCTATCGCGACAAACAGAAATATTAAATCACTTGCAGCACTCGTCAAAGATACCGAGATTGCATACCTGCCTAAAGAATTCCTTCTCATATATGCACAGGGCGAAATAAAATTCGTCTACAAACACCTACCTGCCTATCTGCAACAGGACGAATAAATTTTTAGCAGTCTGTCAAGTCTAGAATGTTTTCAAGGCACCGTGCTGATGCAAGGAGATATAAAATCAAATTAGTTATAACCTTTTAACAACCTATGTATATTGTGCATGCATTGTGTGCTATACATAACGTTAATCGAAAAAACTTTTGCGAAGCCGAGCATCACAGATGTGATAAGGACAACACAGCTACACACACCGATGCAAACATATATAAAAAACCGAATGTGAAGGTAAAATACTTTTAAACACTTGCAAACTAGATTAATTACATATTACACACAATCATCGAGTTCTGTACACTAATGCGTTAAACGTTATAAAATACCAGACTACCCTGGTGAGTACAACAGAATAGCAAACGGCTTCCTTACGAACCGACTGAAACGAAACCATCACGTTAAGTGTACAACCAACATTCACATCACTAGCAGTGGAATACATCTCACCCGACCGACGTTTCGCGATCATCCAACTACATGGCTATCTGTTAGGTGGCCTCACAAGATCAACCCGAGCGCTCGTCGAAGGGAGAATGCATAACAATAGCCGAGAGAGAGAGAGAGAAAGAGAGAGAGTGAGTGAGACGCGTCAGGCTTCAGAATAGTAGATTAACTAGGTCATACACATGTACTTTCCCTTTACGAGAATAATTCTGTTATACAGTACAATGCATCAATATATCATGTTTTAAATATCATTTACATATACATAAATATTTTCATGTACTTATTTGATTGCATATCGTATATATTACCAGAACTGTGAGCACACACGAAACAACACCCATTTAAACCATTATTCACGTAAGAGAGAGGCGGTACAGCTATGCGCTGAGACAAATAGATTACAAAAATAATAAAATAATTATAAAAGCAAATAGTTATATGCATTTACCAACAAATGTTTATCGTGTCAGCATCGTGCACAGCACGTTATGTTAGGCGCAGAAATTTCAGTTTTTGAAGTGCAAGAAAAAATAAGGCCAACAAGGCTATACACGGATGCAAACTGATATAAAATGAAAAGGAAAATAGTTATAAGTGCTTACAAACTATACCAATCACATATTACACATATATGTGGTCTTTACGAGAGGAATTCAGTTATATAGTACAAGGTAACAATTTATTTCGTTTGAATACATCAAACTGTAAATATTAACTTGTCTATTTGAAAATATTGCTTCGAATAAACTTGTGTAGGTAGAAGATATCAATTCTGCCCGCCCTAATAAAAAAAATAAAATGAAAAGGAAACTAGTTATAAGTGCTTACCAACCATCCCAAGGTAGTGCGGCCGTTACAGGCACACTACATCCCAGGAGCTAGTGTAAGACACGTAGGGAGCGAGCAGCAGCAGCAGCAAAAAGAAAAAAAACAAGGCGTCGGCAACACTGAAAGATGAACGAGTGTAAAGACGTTGAGAGGTCGAATTGACAACTTCGCAGCCTAGACAGCTATCGACCTGCAGATATAACATATTTCAGTTCAGCAACCATGCTGATGTTTGTACCACACAGCCAGCAGTCATCTACTGACACAACACGAGACGATAAAAGTAAATTTGCATGTAGTGCGAATAGTATATAAGAGAGCATCATGTAAAAACAAACATCATTTCGTTGGCGAGCGTGGTAGTGGAAAGCAGACCGTTAAGACTGCATACATATACTACGATCGTGTACTCTGCTACAATATGAAGACGAAATCAATGGTTGAAGACTTACCATCTGTAATGTCATCGTAATCGAAAACAGCGAGGAGCCCTGAAGAGTCGCTGCATGCATTGCGATATCAGTGTAACTATTGTGGAAATACTTTTAGTACAGGTTCTAATGCACGCCGACATGAAAGTTGCCCCTGCATGTTCAGCCCAGCATAAAAGACGTTCCACTGTGACAACTGCGATGCTGTGCTTACCCGCAGTGATGCACTGTATAATCATAACAAGAAGTGCAAAGGCAATGTTTGTAGTTCATCGGGAAGCATGTACGTGTATTGCGGCAAGACATTCAGCAACCGCGCCGGTGCCAAAGTAACTGTTCATTTGCCATAGTCTACAAGACCTATCCATGTGTTAACTGCTGTGCGGTATATGTGAATAAGAGCAGCTTGTATGCTCACAGCAGGCATTGATCTGCAAAAACACTTACCATAAATGCGTCGCTCGATGGAAGAATATGTTAAATATGTATCAAATATTATTATTATGTATTCTAATTGTATCAGGTCTATAAATGAAGGCCAAGTGTACAAATTATTTCAGTGTTATTCATTTATCTTAACCTATTCTAATATTAGGTTCACCATCATACATTTCCCTTTAACAGAGGAACTGCTGAGAATCTCTTCGCCCTGTGCATTTATGAGAAGGAATTCTTTAGGCAGGTATGCAATCTCGGTATCTTTGACGAGTGCTGCAAGTGATTTAATCTTTCTGTTTGTCGCGATAGCTTACCACCAGAACTGTATCCTATAGTTTTCACAATGTCTTCTCGACGAGAGAATGAAGTTCTGAGAGATGCGTGGTGGTGGTACGAACTGATTTTACAGACCTAAAAGTGAGTATGGTGGACGGAAGCGATATCTTCTAACAACAGCTGTTTATTGGAAGCAATATTTTAAATATACATGCATTATATATTTAAACGAAAAAAATTGTTAACTTGTACTGTACAGCTGAATTGCTCTCGTAAAGGAACCTGTATGTATAATATGTGATTGCGATGGACTATTTATAATTTCATTTTATTTCTGGAGTCTGGCACGACTCTCTCTCGGCTAATGAGATGCACTCTTCTTTTGTAAAGGAGTGCGCGTGACCCGTCTGTCGCCCTGAAACCACCTCTCTTGGCTAATGATATGCAACACTCGCATGGTGAGACCTTCGTCCGGCTTGCGCTGCCGACACCCGGCCGGTCACTAAGGTTGTCTTACAGCATCTCTATCGAGGTTAGATGATCGCGCGAAGTCGGTCTGGTCGGACGCGTTCTGCTACTGCTAGTGTGTTGTCTGTACTCTGAATTTCGGCAGTTTCATTTCAGTCTGTTTGTAAGGAAGTAGTACTTTGATATTCTGTTTTACAGATCGGAAGCGCCTGGTCTTGTCAGGCATCGTATAACATCTGTCGCTCGTGTAATATGAGATTTTGCCGGTTGGTAAGTACCNAAGCGCCTGGTCTTGTCAGGCATCGTATAACATCTGTCGCTCGTGTAATATGAGATTTTGCCGGTTGGTAAGTACCTATAACTATTTTTAATTTGCGTATAATATATATATATATATATATATGTTTTAAACAGCGTGTAGCAGCGTTGACCTCTTATCGTTTCCCACACACTTCGCGATGGTAATTTTACGCCTAACATAGTGTACCGAGCTCGATGCTAGTATGGTTTCCTTTTCTGCATANCACACTTCGCGATGGTAATTTTACGCCTAACATAGTGTACCGAGCTCGATGCTAGTATGGTTTCCTTTTCTGCATAGAATAATTTCATATATTTTACACATACGATTTCACCGGCCCTCGCATTAAGTTGTTAGTGTTTATTTATATTAACACGTGTGTGCTTTAATGTAAGCCTTGGTATAGATGACATTTTAACATTACAATTATATATGTCTTTATTTATTTTATTATATGTCAGGATATTAAGGTTTACCCATATTAGCGATGACTCGAGCTGCCGACCCTTGTGTAGGACTGAAGATTATCGTTTATATTGACATATAANTTTACCCATATTAGCGATGACTCGAGCTGCCGACCCTTGTGTAGGACTGAAGATTATCGTTTATATTGACATATAAGTATTTTAATAGTTACGACGACTATGAGCATCGTGCATGTATCACATTCGTATGTATCTTGCTTTGTGCATATCGCAGTTTAATGTAAGTTATCCATGCTGAACTTTATTTACGTATCTGTTTACACATTTATTTATCCAGAGTGTGGTTCTCATTGGTCTGTTAAGGGAGACTACCAGTCGCTAAGGGNGTATCTGTTTACACATTTATTTATCCAGAGTGTGGTTCTCATTGGTCTGTTAAGGGAGACTACCAGTCGCTAAGGGGGGGATCAAGTTGGTAGACACTTACGCTATCATGTTACAAGGGTGGTGGTGGTGATATTACGAATGTGGTACCTGTATCTTAAACGGCTCGGAAATTACAGCTAGCTATGCTCATAAGTATGCATAGGGCATAAATGGCCCTGTGATTATTTTAGTTGACGAGGTCGATGTCTATGTTACGAATCTGGTGCCTGTATCTTAAACGGCTCGGAAATTACAGCTAGCTATGCTCATAAGTATGCATAGGGCATAAATGGCCCTGTGATTATTTTAGTTGACGAGGTCGATGTCTATGTTACGAATCTGGTGCCTGTATCTTAAACGGCTCGGAAATTACAGCTAGCTATGCTCATAAGTATGCATAGGGCATAAATGGCCCTGTGATTATTTTAGTTGACGAGGTCGATGTCTATGTTACGAATCTGGTGCCTGTATCTTAAACGGCTCGGAAATTACAGCTAGCTATGCTCATAAGTATGCATAGGGCATAAATGGCCCTGTGATTATTTTAGTTGACGAGGTCGATGTCTATGTTACGAATCTGGTGCCTGTATCTTAAACGGCTCGGAAATTACAGCTAGCTATGCTCATAAGTATGCATAGGGCATAAATGGCCCTGTGATTATTTTAGTTGAGGGGGGCGATGTCTGTGGTACGAATTTGGTGATATATCTTAAATTATTTGGAAATTATAGCCAACTATGCTTATAATTGCGCAGAGGGCATAAATGATCTTACAATTATTTTCGTTGACGGAGCTGATGCCTATGCTATGAATTTGAGCATTAACGAGGTATTCAAATCCTGGCTGACTCGCAGAAAACCCTCTCGCTTGGAATACAATATCATGAAGTATAGAAGAGATTAGGGTGGAATTCAAGGGCATGAAGTAGGGAAATAAATTGGCCATCGGTACTGGTTGCCAAAATGACTACCGTCGGTACTGGCTGCCAAATGGACGCCGTCCTCTGAGCAAACAGGAATGCGAGAGCATGACGTATAGACATCTGGTAGGAATGCTAGAGCATGAAGTAGGGACGTCTGGTAGGAATGCTAGAGCATGAAGTAGGGACCACGATGACGTCGTTGGTCAGGAATGCAAGAACGTGAAGTAGGACCAACTGGTGGGAAGAAATGTAACAGCATGAAGTAGTGACGTCGGGTAGGAATGCTGGAGCATGGAGTAAGGACCACGATGACGTCGTTGGCCAGGAATGCAAGAACGTGAAGTAGGACGAACTGGTGGGAAGGAATGTAACAGCTTGAAGTAGGGACATCCAGTAGGAATGCAAGAGCATTAAGTATCGACATATGGCAGGAGGGAATAGCATGATGAGATAAGTTGTTTGACCGTGGGGAGGTATGGGGGGTGGACAATGAACACGAACATTCTTCAGCCAAGATGTGTGGTGCTGGTTTGTCAGTGACGAGACCCTTTCGAGTGCCTCGCGTATCTGATTGCACATTGAGGCTGACATTGCACAATTTTCGGCTGGATCTATCCGCATTGTGCAAACCAGCCGGATTGTGCAAAACATGTTATTTTTTTTAGGGAAATTCGGGAAATTGTGAAGGAAATTCTGGAAAATTTTGCCGTTTTTGTGGTGGAAAAGAAAAATTCCGAGGGAAAAAAGGGAAAACCATGATGGCCGCCGAAAATCCCCGAGTCCCGCGCCCTACGCCCCTGCCTTACAATTAATTGTCTGTTTCTTACTACTCAAGGGTAAATTTGTTACGTTTTTAGCAACAAAGTGGTAAATACATTTTTCGAAATTATCTCGTGCTTCATTTGAAATATATTCATTTCAGTTTTAAATGCGTTCTCAGGAATTTGGTCGTAACTCATTTGTTTCATTACAACCTTGGGGAATAAGGGCAGTTTTAAATATTACAATTACGTAATTCATTGTGCCTGAATTCTGAGAATGCTCTTCAGATCCGAGCTAATGCATCTTTAATATAATGCAAATGTTAGTCGTGACTTTTTAAGTCTTTTATTGCTAGAACCATTACGAAAATAGCCTTGCAGTAAAAGCGGTCATTGCAGGTTCCTAAGTGCGCATGAAACGTTTCAACGGCCTCTTAAAGACGTATTGTCACGTGAAGAGTACATTTTATAACAGTAGTTATAATTATTTCAGTTTTTTTTTTTGTGCCACCCAACATCTAGTTGACAACTACAGGATGGCACATAGTTGAAAACATGTAGTAAAGTTTGGTAGAAAATAAAAATATAAGAAATTACAAAACGAAAAACAGAATTAACAGAGACAACATATCAACAATGCCCGAATCACAAACTAAAGTTCTGTGACACTGAAAAAAAAAAGTAAGAGTTCCAGAAAGACGCTCAAAAGCAAAGTTACGGAAAACACAATTAATGGCTTCCAACGGAGCATTGCACTCGACTGTACAACATGCAAAATCATTAAAAAGTGTGTGGCATACACACTATTAGGCCATTCCCGGTAACTTCACATTTTCCTGAAGCCCTGCTGAAATCCTACTTCCAGGATATTCCCCCGCCATAAATAAATAACAGCTTAACGAAGTACAAAAAATTACACCAAAGGGACAGTGCACCGTATTCGTGCGCACTTAATGTAAAACCATTTTCCTTAAGAACTTTCTCTTACGAGACATTACCAACACGCCGATTTTCTTCCTGCTTTTATTCATTTTAAATATAAATTAAATATTATAATTTATAGATTAAATATAAGTGAAAGTTTAATTTAACCCGAAATAAGGTACTTTTACGTTAACACGAGTATAAAACGCTTCTTATACACAGGAAACAACCAAACCCATAATACATTGGGTGAATTTTCAAAGGTTTGATTCAAAAAAGTGTGAACAAACGACTTATAGACTATTCAAAAAGTAGTCAGAAAATACGATTTATGTTACATAAGAAAGAGGAATGCATACATATTGTAACATCGTAAAAATTTGCTAGAGTTTATTTATTAAAATGTTTTTAAAATAATTAAAATGGGCAATTTTTAATCATCATGTAAGGGTATTTCGGTTACGGATACTTACTGGAAAAAAATCTTCATAAAGTAACACTATTATAATATACAATTATATACTATAAGAAATTATTAATCATGTTTGCAAATATTTTTGACGACAGATTTTATGCACATCCATGTCAGCCACGAAATTTATAACTTTGACAGCTTAAAATAAATGTATTTAAATTCAGTTACCAAAAATATTTTTTGACATGTGTACCTACCACTAATTTTATACAACCATATTAATTATAATGATTTCCCTTAACTGATGAAGGCTATCTTGTGAAATTTATTTTCTGTAGTATCCAAAATGTAAATACGCTTAAATGTTTTATTAAAAACTAATATTTAAAAATATAATAACCAAATTCTAAAGGTTTTTCACGATAAAGTGAGCACTTTTGAAATCAACCTTTGAAAAATGCCACTGCCCCTATCTGCCTATATGTTAACAGTTTCACTGAGTGACATGCACCCAGTAAAGTTGGTAACGACGGAGGGAAAGTATTTCCAAGTCTTAAACTTGAATAAAAAGTGTTAGGTAAAAATTTGTGAAATTTGCTTTCTGTTTTTTTTATGCATATGAGTGTAAGAGTTAGCAAATATGTAAAATATTTACTCTAATAATAATTTCACAGTTTCACTTGAGCTACCCATGAATAAAGTGATCTGGACCATGATAATATTAACATTACATATGGTGTAAGAATGCACAATGTTCCTACAAGTAGATCTTAAGCAGGGCTTTTAAAAGTGCCTAGTTTACCGTGAACAGCTTATAGAAAAATATTTTACGACTTAACCCATTCTGACCCAGTGTACACAATTGTGTACGATATGCACGTGTAGATATTTTATTTGTTTGTACTGCACACAATGACCAATGATCTTACTTGTTGGTAAATGATTGACAAACCTTCTTATTGGTCTGGGCCATTATTGGTTCATATAACTGTATCCGAACATATAGCCTACGGCTCATTGGCTGTGACAACGAAAAAAAAAAAATGTTGTGTCGACTAAAGCCCAACACGCATCATATATATATATATATTTTTTGTAAAGCCTGAAAGTGTAAATTAAAGTGGGTCTGAAAGGGTTAAACAAATATATGTATTTTTCTTTCATATGCAACATAAATGGTACTTTTTTTTTTTGACAATTTTTGTAACGTGTACTAATTTTTAACGAGTTCTGCAGGTTGCAAACTTGGGTAGAGTACTCCGCTGGAAACTACTCAATTACTAATAGCTTAAGTAGTGAGAATAGTCACGATGTTAATGCAAAAGGAATGGAATCTGGAAGGTTTATGTTATGGATATACACCCGCATTTGCTCGTAATGTGGCTGGAAAACCCGCTTGGAAAAATACATCCGCAGTGCAACGACGAGCCGGGATCGAATCCGAACGCGAGTCAGACACGCTATCGCATGACCAGACACGCTCGGCACTTTTATCTTTATTTTACGCCGTAAAATTACACGTTCGCTGCTGAAAGTCCCGGCCGCATTACCGTCGAACAGAATGCACGCCATGCCAGTTCACCGCCTTGCGCGCAGCGGCGATAAAACATCTGATGGCGCCAGTGCTGCCAACAGGTTTTCAAAAAAAATCCCGCTAGACCACACAAAATATTTAGCTGTTTTCCAAATGAAAAAAGGCTAGATTTCTATTAAACTATTTAAAATCAAGAATTTAGAGTAGATTCAATTATAATTTTGCTATTCAAACACCACAGTTTTATAATATCAATAAATTAAAAATTTAAAACAAAATAATTTATTTTTAAAATCGTGGTTTTCTCTCAATCATCGGGGTTAATTTATGCGAATATAAGGAAATAACCCGACGCTGATTTATTGTTTGAATTCAACACGCTAAGTTGTTTTCCATACACTGCAGAAAGAAACTAGATATCTCGCTAGGTGGAATAAAAAAATGTATGCTGCCAAACAGAACTTTAGAAAAGCTACATTTAGCGGCAAAAAAAAAACTATATTGGCAACACTGTATGGCGCCTTCCTTTGTCGCGCGTAGCGCTCTTCCGGGCTTTTAGACGTCGAACACACGGCGCTCTTATGCCAGAACCACACAGCTCCAGCAAGCACGACACCACACGTCCAGCACGACGATTAAAAACCGAACAGCCAATCAAATACGAGACGCGTCTGACGTTAACACGACGGAAACTTTCGCACGACGAGCAGTTTTGTATTATGAAATATTTATATTGTTTGTCGTGTCATGCAATACGACAAACACGATGTACTACGTTGTGAAACGGAATAGTTAGGTTGAATTCCCTTAGAGTTGAACATTTGCATCTCGCAAAGGAAACGTCATTCCCCACTTACCGAATTATACCCATAAAATCATAATTTATGACTTGTCGTGCTTTAATGTAATATCTGCACTCTTTGTCAACATCGTGTGTTCCAAATGCCCCTTCGGTCCACAGCTTTTGAAACTAGTATATTCTATAAGCGCCTTGTAAATAGTGACGAAAATTCCCAATCATCGTGTAAACTGTCGACCTGTAATTTCAAGCAGTCACACTGGAAATATTTTTGTCGAATCTTTATTGGCGTTTTTTTTTTCTGTGTCGTGTTCGTCGAAGCTATGTGACTCCAGCGTTAGGACTCGTGACTATCTAGAGCCATTACTTTTTGTTGAAAGTCACACGGGCAAGTAAGCACTTAGGGTGATACTGACGCGCATATCGAATAACATGTCGCCTCTATGTGCGCAAACTGGCGAGCAAGCCGTTTCGTCGTACTGCGCTATGAAATGGGATTTTAAGCGGTAAAATATTGTTTCGCTGGAAAAAAAAAAAGTTTGAAATAAAGACCGGTACAACCACTTCACAAGTTTTTCGTGTATTTCAATTTGTGTTTTTTTTTATATTTATTATAAAAGTTTGAAAATACCAATTTTGGCATTGTTGAAGACTTCCAAAATTATTTCCTCAGTGTGCAAGATACCTCGAAAGATGTCGGAATTGCCCGATTTACTGAAGCGAGTATTCTTTCCGTAATAATCATATTGCCAATAAAATTATTTATTTAAAGAAATATTTCAATCATGCAGCAGCACAGTTTATTACCCAAGCCATAAATTCCTCGTTCTCATTCAATCACCTTTATTTTCAAACGCAAGATCAACTCCCTTGTTTTAATAAAATTTTAAATCACTCATGAATGCCAACGTTGTTCTTGAAAGTTGAACTTGTACTAAAGATACACTACCAGACAGAGAAAACGAAACATAGAGAGAACAACGGTCTAACTGAGCGCTCTATTACCACTGGTGTTGTCTAAGGGGAGGGTAAATTATTATGACGGCTGCACTGCGTCACTGAAGAACGTGACAAGACACTGCACTCGCAGCGAGGGTGCAGTGGCATCGAATACACCCAAAACTTGCAGTGTGCCGAGACGTCGAGAGCGGTAGCGTTCGAGTGAAATCGTACAGTGGGACTGCACGAAGCTGGTTTGACGGTTTGAAGAATACCCTCTCGTGTTGGCCCGTGCCGTGAGCACTATACAACTTTGCATTGGAGATTGAACACACGAGAACTGCGTGATGCGTAGGCGAAGTTCAGACTCTGTAAGTCGAACTACGTAATTCGAGGACAAACGTGTCCGAAGAAGTTCAGCAGCTCACCCCACCGCGACATCATAACACAGGATGTCCACCCNTAATTCGAGGACAAACGTGTCCGAAGAAGTTCAGCAGCTCACCCCACCGCGACATCATAACACAGGATGTCCACCCACAGGGGAAAAGTCAGGGTACGTCGTGTGACTGGGAAAAGGTAGGGAAATGTCAGATAATTTAAACCTGTGCCAGGGAAAATGTAAATAACTGCTACTCTGCAAAAATTTTAAGTTGTGTTGATACAAGATAATATAATCATGAGCGTACGCATTATAAGATTTCAATTTTTAAATTTGGGGACTAGTGATAATACATTTGTGCGAAGTGAAATATGGTCTATACGTACAAAATANTAATTCGAGGACAAACGTGTCCGAAGAAGTTCAGCAGCTCACCCCACCGCGACATCATAACACAGGATGTCCACCCGCAGGGGAAAAGTCAGGGTACGTCGTGTGACTGGGAAAAGGTAGGGAAATGTCAGATAATTTAAACCTGTGCCAGGGAAAATGTAAATAACTGCTACTCTGCAAAAATTTTAAGTTGTGTTGATACAAGATAATATAATCATGAGCGTACGCATTATAATNAAATTATTATGACGGCTGCACTGCGTCACTGAAGAACGTGACAAGACACTGCACTCGCAGCGAGGGTGCAGTGGCATCGAATACACCCAAAACTTGCAGTGTGCCGAGACGTCGAGAGCGGTAGCGTTCGAGTGAAATCGTACAGTGGGACTGCACGAAGCTGGTTTGACGGTTTGAAGAATACCCTCTCGTGTTGGCCCGTGCCGTGAGCACTATACAACTTTGCATTGGAGATTGAACACACGAGAACTGCGTGATGCGTAGGCGAAGTTCAGACTCTGTAAGTCGAACTACGTAATTCGAGGACAAACGTGTCCGAAGAAGTTCAGCAGCTCACCCCACCGCGACATCATAACACAGGATGTCCACCCGCAGGGGAAAAGTCAGGGTACGTCGTGTGACTGGGAAAAGGTAGGGAAATGTCAGATAATTTAAACCTGTGCCAGGGAAAATGTAAATAACTGCTACTCTGCAAAAATTTTAAGTTGTGTTGATACAAGATAATATAATCATGAGCGTACGCATTATAATATTTCAATTTTTAAATTTGGGGACTAGTGATAATACATTTGTGCGAAGTGAAATATGGTCTATACGTACAAAATAAAGTATATGTGTTTTTGTAATGGCCACTCAGGTAAAGTCAATAGCATGTATCGCGAGAAAAACCAATGGGCTAAATCACATGTTGACCTGTTGCTTGGCCTGTTGCGGTGTAATTTAATTCAATTGTACCGATGGCATATATGTTCTGTCAGTGTTGAAAAATAATGATATTGCAAGTTTTTTAGTATTCCTGAGAGTAAATCAAGAAAAACGATCAGATACTGCCGAGAAAAAAAAAGTCAGGAAATTCCAAAATTGAATTTTAGTGGACATCCTGTAGCATATTTTGGCATCTGTGAGGCACACACAACAATACGTACTGCCCCGCAGTAGACTGAACGAGGGTGGACTTCATTCACGGCGTTCTCTGAGCCGGCTTGCCTTCGACTCCGTGCCATCGTGCGGCATGTTTGCAGCGGCGCACCGAACGTCGGGAGAGGTTACACGAACGACGTCGNTTTTTAGTATTCCTGAGAGTAAATCAAGAAAAACGATCAGATACTGCCGAGAAAAAAAAAGTCAGGAAATTCCAAAATTGAATTTTAGTGGACATCCTGTAGCATATTTTGGCATCTGTGAAGCATACACAGCAATACGTACTGCCCCGCAGTAGACTGAACGAGGGTGGACTTCATTCACGGCGTTCTCTGAGCCGGCTTGCCTTCGACTCCGTGCCATCGTGCGGCATGTTTGCAGCGGCGCACCGAACGTCGGGAGAGGTTACACGAACGACGTCTCGTTGTATTCGTCGACAAATATAGCTTCAATCTGGATGCTGACAACGGCCGTGTCCAGACCTGGCGCCTCAGACATAGTCATACACGCCATAGGGCTCCTACATCTGCAGCTATAGTTCAGGCCGCCATTAGTTACGAATCGAGTGTTTGTCCAGGGTGCAGTGTCAGGCCACCTATACGCACCAAGCTCGTATGTTCCCGTTCTGCAATTTGTAAAACGTACTTCTGGCGCCATTCTGCGGCACGGCAGAGCGCGTCCACATACAAAGGCCGTCGTACAACGCGCTCTACGAGGTACGGGCACCGTACCTTAGCCTGCGCTATCGCCATCGCCAATTGAGTAAGTATGTGACGAGCTTGGCCTGCGAGATCACCGGATATGTCGCCAATTGAGCACGCGTGGGACCATCTGCGACGCTGTCACCTCCTGCAACTGTGACTTGCTCAGACGCTTGAAGAATTCCATAGGTACTTTGAGAAATAATGGTGGAGTATACCGCAGGACAGTATTCAGGCTCTGTGGAATTCATACCACGTCGAGTGGCTGCCTAAGTTGCCTCCAAATGTGGGCACGCTCCATGTTAAATATTGTATTGTGTGACATTGCGCAGTTGATCTGCCCTTATTGGTTAACACAATTTGCACCAATACTTATCCTAAGAGTGTATTAGTCGTTTTTAATTGATTCCACAAGGTTGTGGTTTCGAGGTGTTTAGATTTATCTGTACTGAGAGAAAAGTCAACGAAATATTTGTTTGTGTAAGTCCAAAAATATACTTTGTTGCTCCAACTAAATATTTTGTTGAGTAAATAAAACTTGCGAAGCGACAAAATTACTTTTGTTCATCTAACGAAATACATGTTTGACTAAACAAAACCTCTGTGTTGAGCCAAAATAAATTAAACTGCCAGCCAAATATTTTGTCGTAACTACTCTATGTATTTGTTTGGCCACTAATTTCATTGCTTTCCTTTGAAAAGACATCTCGAGAATTTGTTTGCCTTTTTTTTTTTTGTGACAATTAGGATAGTATCAGTGTTTGTTTGTGCATTTATTGATGCGTACAAATTGTATAAACGTCCTAATAAAACAATTCCAATACGAAAAGATATGTTACGCGCCCACTGCTTCGCATCCCGCGCGAGCGAGTGAAAGTGAAGGACAGCAGTTTTATGATAGCGGCGGCAGCAAGTCAAAGGATTGTTTTGAATGAACAAGCGAGCGATAGGCCGGNTTTTTTTTTTTTTTTTTTTTGTGACAATTAGGATAGTATCAGTGTTTGTTTGTGCATTTATTGATGCGTAAAAATTGTATAAACGTCCTAATAAAACAATTCCAATACGAAAATATGTGTTACGCGCCCGCTGCTTCGCATCCCGCGCGAGCGAGTGAAAGTGAAGGACAGCAGTTTTATGATAGCGGCGGCAGCAAGTCAAAGGATTGTTTTGAATGAACAAGCGAGCGATAGGCCGGTGGCCGCGTATCTGTTACAGAAAGCGAGCTTACACGATAATTATTTTTGTGGCGTGCGCTGCTAACCCTGGTTGTATTGATTTCTGCGTTTATCTTAAGAATGCTCTAGATTACTGACCTAGTTCTCTCAGTGTGACTCCAGGTGCGTTGAACCTTCCATGTGATCAGGGCGAACGATATAAAAGTGTGACAGGCCTCCGAGCCGAGTAGTTAATGAGTGAATAAGCAGCTGAGTTCCGAGCGATGGAAGACGAGCGACGAGAGAAGTGACCAGCGGAAGGGAAATCTACAACTGCGAGTATCAAGCAGTGAAGAGTGCTGCTGGTAGGCTGGACTATTGGACTAGATACGTGGGTGAAAGACATTACAAATGGTGGCAACAGATAGACTGAACACGTTTTTATGATGAGTATGAGTTAATTGACTGTAACCAAACAGAGACCATTAAGAAGGGCGTTAATGAGAGTTGTGAAGTAGACATTAAATATTGGGCGCACTGGTGAATAAAAAGAGTAATAGTGGAGACGGATAAGTTAATGCTGTAAATAATAGCTGTGTGAATAAATTAGAAATCCACTTTAGTTATTTTATTTTTATTAAAAACCTCCATCCCTCACGAACTCAGATACGCCCCTCAGGCATCCAAGTAGCAGATGTAAAACGTGAAATATTTATTTGCGTATGATGTCCAGAATTTGCAGTGTATTTATTTTAAATCATTCCAACTTCATGTGTAGTCACTTTCGCTGAAGTTGCTAGGGTGCGGCACTTGGGTGCAGATGTTCTAGCTTAGAATCTCGTTCGGGCTTACATTTTTTTTTTAATCTTTGGTTGCACCAACTAAATCGTGGTTTGGGGCAACCAAATAGGAACAATAAAAGAATTTCGTTCCAACGACAAAATAGTTCATCCCTCCTACACAAACAAGTAATTTGGTTGCGCCAAACAAAATTTGTTTGATTCAAAAAAAAATTATGCTCGGTGTTTCCAGCAGTACATAGTGAAAAATTTAGCTACAGTTGCGTTGCGCCAGCTATTCGCTGAACGAGACTAAAGTTCGCTGGACTTTGAAGTGTAGAAGGCGTCAGTCTTCTTCCTTACAGAAGACGCTTTTGTGTATCAGAATTAAGAGTATTATGCGCCGACGGATGATGGGGAAAGTTGGTGTAACACGACACGAGCATCGTTGTCAGCGAGCTAACGGCAAGTCACAGCGCGATTTTGCTTTGAAGTTCTCCCTCTCTGCTCAAAAATAACGAGCGACTCTAAGCTGGCAAACGTTGTGCACGTGCGTCTTTTACCTTGGCCCATGTTTAATTTTGTGGGTTGGCGCTTCAAAGGTGAACTGATTATCATCAGAGATACTTAAATTTAACAAAGGGTCGGTTTATAATACAGGTTTAGTTTGGCTCTTGTATTCTTGAAAAAGACAATTACCAGGCGAGATGTTAAGGGTAAGCTCAATACTGACGTAGCAATTCCCACTCTGGCTTGATTTACATGATGTGACATCGCGAACAGATACCAGTGGCCTAAATTCTGCTTTATTGGCCACACACCTCAAATTAAATACTGCCTTACGAAGTGTAAAATCATTCATTTTTCATGTTTTGCACTGCTGAATGATTTAAATACTGTATAATTTAAAAAGAAATACCACGAAGGCTTCCCCATAGCTACAATATATATTTCCGAAATAAATGTAGTATCGTTGTCATAAGATTTCTGTTGGTATTCTTATTCTCAGTACAGTCACTGACGAATTCGTACTGGATTTCTTCCAAAAAAACGTGCAAAACATCATGCTTCACGTCCGCGCGGTTGTTTATTTCCCATCAACTAGAACATCTCAGTTGCTCAAAAATATTGTGATTTGTTGTTAACGTAGTAGCTGTACAGCTCGATCATATGTGTACTAACATTTTAACGCTCTTATACACGTAAACAATGTGCTGACCTTCGTCGAAGCCGCGGGTTTCGACAATTCTAACAGAGAATTGTCGCTCAGTGATTTGCGATACAGAAATGGCCATTGTGTAACTGGCATGCGCACTCAGTGCTATGAATCCCAGGAAATAATATATACGTGTATATATAATATATAATATAATGTATACAGTACATAATTCATATGTAGGGAACGGCAAGAAATTTTTTCTCGATAATGTACCTGGGGTTGGTAGCACCGAATGTAGACAGTTTGTGACGTAAAATATACTTATTTAAGGAACTGTGGGATGGGTAACTTCATAGAAAGAAAAACATATGCAGCATGGATTTAATTATTGTTAGTAATGCATTTTATTTCCTGGCAACATGTTCGCATTTAAAATCGCTACCCTTTCAGACGTATGATTTTTGTTCCACTGACAAAGGGCCGATATTGAAGGCACAAAGGTATCCCGACTGAAAAGTAAAATCACTTCATAAGAAAGCCAGACACTGACTACGTAGAAAAAAAAATCCGCAACTAACTGTTGAAAACTGCCAGACCCTATTTTAAGACGCAAGCTGCAACGAAGAATGGATAAAGGTACGACATCTTCATACAGAGGATGGGAGGCCTGTTGCGAGTGGTGGAAGAGGCACCGGACGTCCGAGGTGCGGGTTCAAGTCCCGTGTCAGCAGGAATTCTCGTATAGGCTGTTCACGGCAAAGTGAGCACTTTTACACCATACCTCTGGAAAAAAAATCACTGTCCCTAACGACAAATATTCCACACTACAGACTGTCATGGAGACTACCAGTTAAGTTGGCAGTGAATTAACGAAAATAGTTATTAAGGGCGCCGCCTATCTGGGGCTGGAAATGCATTACAGAGAGTTTGAAATCCGCGTTTTTTTTTTTTTTACGAAACCACTAAACGTGCTCCCATCATACCAATGTACTAAAAGAGAACACACTTCATACGAGGTACGTATAATAGTCTCAATACACCGTGCATATTATAAATACTATTACGAGCCCTCCAACGTAGTTAAAAACTGCTCTTTCACACGCCTGTATCTCATAATATTCTGGTCAGAAACATGCGAAACTATTATACAGACTTGCACCGAACTTTTATACGTACTTCCGCCAATAAAATTATAGAGTCGCCGCTGAAAGTCCCATAGATACATACAGCACTACGAGAACACTGCGCGACAGCTCAGAGCCATGCGCGTAGCGGCGATGGCACTCTTCTAGCGTGCGCCAGTGTAACCCTTATAGCTCTCGCGCTTCTAGGACAAAAAAGGGAGAAAAACGAATCAGGCAGGAGGGCCCCTTAAACTTCGTAATATCCTTTGTAGAACTGGTACAAGATAGTAAAATAACTGATNAGTCCCATAGATACATACAGCACTACGAGAACACTGCGCGACAGCTCAGAGCCATGCGCGTAGCGGCGATGGCACTCTTCTAGCGTGCGCCAGTGTAACCCTTATAGCTCTCGCGCTTCTAGGACAAAAAAGGGAGAAAAACGAATCAGGCAGGAGGGCCCCTTAAACTTCGTAATATCCTTTGTAGAACTGGTACAAGATAGTAAAATAACTGATATAAAAACAGGAAGTCCCATTACCTTGAAATTATAGACACGTTATGCAGAGTTATCGCGCACAAAAATATGCTGTACACAATGTGGCAGAGTGCTCATGTCACACATTTTCCATTTGGCTCCATTGGGTGTGCTGTATTTTTCTGTAATCTGAAGTGTTTTCTTTCAATTTGCAGCATGTTTTTCATGGAGGTTGATATGAGAGATAAATAATCCTGCTCGGAACAGTTATTCACAGACATTTTTCACGGAATGTGCATCGCCGGGTTGCATTTGTTACTTGCAAAGCAGGAGTATATTGCGGGTTGCCGCACTCAATATCTAAAGAGGAAGACAGGTCTGTAGTTTTAAATATTTTGTGTCAGCCAGAATGATTCTGTGTTTACAATTATATAGTTGGCTGTGTATGATGTGATGCACTGGACGGTTCTTGATTAGCCTTGTTCTTCCTCGTGGTTTGTTGCAAGCAATTCTAGGTGCGGGGTTTACGGGGCGGGCAATCAGGTCTATATACAGGTTACTGTTAAACACGACAGAGTCGTGGTCTTATTTGTTAACGGGGCGCTCTTAGCCGCGAGGCCATANAGTCCCATAGATACATACAGCACTACGAGAACACTGCGCGACAGCTCAGAGCCATGCGCGTAGCGGCGATGGCACTCTTCTAGCGTGCGCCAGTGTAACCCTTATAGCTCTCGCGCTTCTAGGACAAAAAAGGGAGAAAAACGAATCAGGCAGGAGGGCCCCTTAAACTTCGTAATATCCTTTGTAGAACTGGTACAAGATAGTAAAATAACTGATATAAAAACAGGAAGTCCCATTACCTTGAAATTATAGAAACGTTATGCAGAGTTATCGCGCACAAAAATATGCTGTACACAATGTGGCAGAGTGCTCATGACACACATTTTTCATTTGGCTCCATTGGGTGTGCTGTATTTTTCTGTAATCTGAAGTGTTTTCTTTCAATTTGCAGCATGTTTTTCATGGAGGTTGATATGAGAGATAAATAATCCTGCTCGGAACAGTTATTCACATACATTTTTCACGGAATGTGCATCGCCGGGTTGCATTTGTTACTTGCAAAGCAGGAGTATATTGCGGGTTGCCGCACTCAATATCTAAAGTGGAAGACATGTCTATAGTTTCATATATTATGCGCCAGCCAGAATGATTCTGTGTTTACAATTATATAGTTGGCTGTGTATGATGTGATGCACTGGACGGTTCTTGATTAGCCTTGTTCTTCCTCGTGGTTTGTTGCAAGCAATTCTAGGTGTGGGGTTTACGGGGCGGGCGATCAGGCCTATATACAGAATGTTTCCGTAAAAGCGTGCAAAAATTAAACTGAGAAATGGGGCCGCACCACGGGACGTTTTGAGATTGGGAATGTGTGGTCCGCGAAGTCATCGAAATGGGATATGGACACAAATATGTCTAACGCAAATACTTGTGTCCGAATTGGTTACGTGTATTATTGGCATTGCGTATGTGCGCTGTTGACAGATAGTACCGCACAGGACCACTCCATTGACGGCCCGGTGTTAACGTATCCATTTGTGGCTCACAAGAGTTGCCGAAAGTGATGGCCACCAACCTCAACGCAAGCATGACAACGGCGCACGAGAGTCTGCCCCATCCGTTCAAAAATCCCATGAGTTTTGCGTCTGTCGTTGATACACGCGCGTACCGGGTTAATGTACGGACGGCAGAGCCACCTTGTGAACGATAGGCGAACCTTACGTACTACATGGGTCACCCACACGTTTACGCCCGTAGCTCCTTTAGCTGGCCTCCTGGAACACACGTTCCCAATCTCAAAACGTTCCGTAATGCGGCCACTATTCCATCTTTAATGTTTAATTTTTGCACGCTTTTACTTAAACAGCCTGTATATAAACGAGTGAAAAGTTAAGGCAGGTCAGACTGCGCCGCGTGCACAGAGAAGCAGACGTCTATACAACCGTCGACTACGCCGAGGAGATATTGAGCAGAAGAAGGATATGATTAACAAGAGATAAGAATGATGCAACCCGAGTATCTAAGTACTCATTTGGCACTTGAACATTTTTCGTAGTATTTGGCTGAGACTTGGTAGTGGGAAGTGACCAGTTTCTTTCAGGGCGGGGAAGTTAGAGCTCAAATTTTGGGACTTGAAGCCCTCGCGAAAGAAGGAAACGATGTCATCTCGGNTGAACATTTTTCGTAGTATTTGGCTGAGACTTGGTAGTGGGAAGTGACCAGTTTCTTTCAGGGCGGGGAAGTTAGAGCTCAAATTTTGGGACTTGAAGCCCTCGCGAAAGAAGGAAACGATGTCATCTCGGAATGCACCACTAAGAAAGTTATTTTTGCAAGGAAAGATATACTCCTAAGTTGAGACTTTCAGGCGGGTCTCGGTCATTAGTGTGTTGAAATGGGATACTAAATGCTCGCTCAAGAGAATTTTGGAGGCGATCTACAAGATAGTACTTCAAAATTTCAAGAGTGGTTTATGAGTGAGTGTGTGACTGCGAACCAGTGACCACTACCTACATAATTTTGTTGTATGGTGGGGGAAGTACCTTTGGCTCTGGACTGGTTGAAGTCATTCGTGAGACTGGATGCTGGCCACACTCTGGAAGTGTGTGCTCGAGACAATGTCTCTTGAGTCAGTCCAGTTCATAAATCACAGTTATATAAATGCTGTTTGAGTGTGTTCGAGAAGGAAGATCATCTTTGAAGTGCTTCACGGCTTCAAATATAGGTGTTCAGTTCGTAGTCAAGTCAAAGCACGGAGGGATCAATGGTAGTGAGAAAATTCGCACCTAGAGTCGAAAAACTTTTAATAGATATTTACAAAAGGACGCAATACTTTTAATACGAATGTATTTAAAATACACTCTAAAAATAGTACATATTGTGATAGAACAAATAATTTTACAAAGGGAATATANATACGAATGTATTTAAAATACACTCTAAAAATAGTACATATTGTGATAGAACAAATAATTTTACAAAGGGAATATAAATATAATGTTTCGGTATGTTGAAATTCAGTTAATTCTCATTATACCTGTAATCTTTAACGGGTACGCCTGCCTGGCACTTGAACTGCGTTGCAGAGTGTTTGAAATCCACGTTTTTCTACGAAACTATAAAACGTTTGCCCAATTTGCTGAACTACGAAAGGAACATACACTCTAAGACTGTGCCTGTCGATTACTCATTATAAACACCTTCTTCAGAGCACTCCTATGTGGTTAAAAACGGCTTTTCCAAAGCGCTGTATCTCAAAATATACACGTTATATACATAAAAAAAAGTACTCGNTATGTGGTTAAAAACGGCTTTTCCAAAGCGCTGTATCTCAAAATATACACGTTATATACATAAAAAAAAGTACTCGAGAGACATGCACTGAAACTTACTACGGGTTTTCAATCAAAAAAAAATTAAAATGTTACCGCTTGAAGTCCCATATATACGCGAAGCACGACTAGAACACTGCTCGTCAGTTCAGAGCCTTGCACGTAGTGGCGATGACGCTCTTGTAGCGCGTTTCAGTGTAGTCCTTACAGCTCTGGCACTTCTCGGCCTCAAACGCGGAAAAAAGCTCCAAGGAGGCTGGCCCCTTAAGAGTGGCATAACTAGAAATGAATATTAAGTTACAAGAAGGCACAAATTATACAGAATCAATTTACATTTTATATGAGATTATTTTCAAAAATCGTTCCTCTCTTAGCCAATATAAAAAAAAGAAACAGGATGAAATTTATTTGTGCCTTCCTTGGGATGTATCTTTTGAGATGATGTTTAAATTGCATGCTTCTCTTTATTTTGCAATTGATCGTGGTGGATTCTGAGGTGTTGGATGGTTATGAAACATCCGCCAACAAATATCCTCAATAATCGAGCACTAAGGAAAAACTGTACTTAACGAGCTTGTATAAGTAAGCCGTCGGTATGAAGTTACTTGGGATGCATTGCTGCCAACTTCACTGTGAACATGAAAGTCGGCGTGCCCGATAAAAACGCGTGCAATCAAGGCCAGGGAATTTTTTCAAAGTTTTATTTCAACATTGTTTAAACAGCCACAAACCCGTTAAACCACACAGCGTATTGAACGCTCCGATTGTTTCTTAAAGTATGTCCTTAAAACGGGTCGGCGATACATTGAAGGTGTCCTCCAATAATGCTGGCTCACATTTTAACAGGAAATACCTACTCATGGCAGCGCTCAAAACCGCTTAATACGATCTTTATTCAATATGCACGCCAGTATACCGGCTGTTAACACGCTTTAGCGTATGGAAGTGGGTGGCCTTGCCAGTCCACACGACAATGTGAGGGGAAAGTCGGAATCAGTAACTCAGCAGCGCAGAACCTGGTAAGTGAAATCTACCCGCAGTATGCAAAATGCTATTGTTGGTTATGCCTGCAGAATGCGATAAACTATAATTATTTTTTCACTTAGTCTCGGCATGATTGTAAACTTTTGTGCGTTTTGCAAGGGATTGCATCTGAGATGGTAAATTATTTCGTGGCAAAGTGGTATAAATTTTGCTCGTCAAACCCTGGGCGTTCTGACGTAGCACAAGATGCTTGTTTGTTGCACGTGCGTTGTGTAAGTAACCTGTTCGAGCAACCATGGGCGTAGAAGCTGTGCGGGTCGTGTGCATCTGGATTCACACCGGGATTATAAGGACCTCCACTGGAATTACAAATACCCCCATAGAACCCCGAATTATACTTGTACCGAAATTTCTTCTTTGCTGTAATTTCGTATAATATCTTAAATTAACAGTTGAGTTCTATTTATTATGTTTTTCTTCTAATTCAATAACGAACATATTTTAAGGTTTGAATCACAAAACAGTGGCTTTGAGGGGTCGGCTACTACGGAAAGCTGAAACGTGTTACCGCCTGTCAACACTATAACAGGGATAAGTAATAACCACACTACGCACATTATGATAATAAAATCATTATTTTTAATTAATTGTAATGTCCCATCAATTTCATTTCGCAATAATGTTTTAATATTTAATTCGCTGTCTAGATTTACATTTAAAACTAACCTGGACTACAACATTTTCACAACTAATTTATATTATATAACTCTGTCGTAAAATAGTGCTTTTAAGACGTGTCTCGTGTACGATAAATAGCAATGAATTATTAATTACCCGTAAAGGTTGACTGTGGGTATAATAAAAGTACCAGCAATCTAACATTAATAATATTTGGAAATCAGTCAAAGCATAATGTGGCCTAATTAAAAAAATTGATAAATCTGAAATGAAAGTTGGGCCCCCGAGGCCTCCTTGGCACTCTAATGGGCTTAGGCGTAGAAGCCAGAAGATGTAATAAAAAGCCACCTTAAAAGATGGATCCCCACTAGAAAAATATTCTTTTCGACGCCCTTGCACGCAACCGCCTGTAATCGCAACCTTTGGACTCTGAGTTTCCAGGTTCAAATCAAGAGTAAACCATGTATGCGAGTGGCTTTTATAAATGTACGTTTAGTTTGGTTGAGCATTTAAACAATCCCCCGGTTCTTCTTCCGGCACGAGGTCCTGTACACACAAATCAGTTCTAAATACCGCACAATCACAGTTTTTCACATATTTTGCATACTTTTTTTTAACACTTTGTTAGTAGTTTTGCTAGGACAAAAAATGTAATTATTGACTGCCATGCATGTTTAAAATGTATTGATATTTACAAGATACTAATTTCTCTTTTATAAGGTCTAGTACAGAATTAGCTAATAATAACTAGCGTGCAACGCGCCTAACGCTTGGATTACGAAAATAAACAGCAAAACGAGGAGAAATTACCGCGAACTTTTGGTTTACGGTTGCTGCTGTTGTTTGGATATCTTTATGCAAGCAGACCGCCTGCTGTTAATTACGTTGCTCTGCTACGCTTGTCATCATCGCATGTACAATGTGTTTGGTGTTTGAAGTGGGGGGGGGG
>NQII01003457.1:94413-137114 GCA_002778355.1 Clitarchus hookeri | reverse complement strand
GGGGGGGGGGAGGCAGTGGTGGCGGGGCAAGCGGTGGAGTTTACTGTGTTGATTCCACTGAGTGTCATGTATGTTGCCTATCCCTCAAGAGGATACAACGCCAAATTTAATTTCCAGGAATTTTGTTCCTTGGTATCTCTGTCCTCGTGTTGACTACCAAGAAACATATATTGGTAACCCATACAACATACAACATTTAGAAATTTTCGTAAATTCAGAATACTCCTGAATTCGGAAAACGCTAGCTGCTGCTGTGTAATGTGTTGAATTCGAGATCTCACTAGATCCACTGACGCATGACTGTCGAAGCTCTGCCTTCTCTCTCGTCTCTCTCCCTCCCTCTCGCCTCTCTCTCTCTATCTTTCTCTCTCTATCTCTCACACACACATTATCTCTCGTTATATATATATATATAGAGAGAGAGAGAGAGAGTCAAAGTTTGTATGTATGTTCCTTATTATACAATTCTAAACCATTCAATGGATGTTAACCAAATAAACCCTTCAGTACCCAACTTAAAATAGTGAGTGGGTCAAAATGGGCTCCAGCGCTCCATTGGAACCAAAAACCCTAAAACCTTTACCACGGGGAAGATTACAGGGATACCCTACAGTTCCCAACTTAAAATTCTGTGAATGCCAAAATGGGCTTTTGGGCCGAAAACATCTAAAACCGGTTCGTGAATTTTCAGACCCCTATTGGGTCCGAAACCTCTCAAATAGAATCGTTTATCTCTTATTGCCCAATTACACCCGGGCAACGATGGGTAGTTCTGCTAGATTGATATAATAGAAAAGAGAGGTGTGGACGGTATTTCCGGTTTCATCTTACTAATTACTTATAAGTAATTTCCTTTTGTACTGTAAGCGTTTGTCAAAACGAACGTGCAGGACCAAAGAAGGACTAATATAATTTTCAAATTAATTTACATTCGCGTATTTATCTGATATTTCCAAGTAGCAGAATCCGTTGAACAGAAGACAACGCAATATTTATAACTTACGTCACAAATATGTTGCATTTTTTACCACAGCGTTTAATAACTGAGTTTTCGTCAGTTTCAAGACAATATAATGTTACAAACACACAAAGTTTCACTCTCTTTTGTGACAAAATTTGCCACCAACCCAGCATCTAGATGTTTTTGATATGAATATCGGAACAAAAATCTAGATCGCGCTTCAGGGATTTCGTAGACGAACAAAGATGACAATACACACTTCCGTTTACCCTTTTTCTTTTCATCTTCTATCTCATAGAGCAGTGTGAGAGATTCAAATTATGTGATTTGTCCCCTTCGTTTAAAACAAAAACAAGTTTTTTTGGCACACCCGTATAAGCTGTGAGTAATTCGTAATTGTCCAGAAAACTATCAAATTTAAGGACCAAGAAACAAGTGTCGACTCGTGTCGCGTTAGTCACAAAATAAGTGTGGATAGAGATACTGTACGCTACTCCTTTTACGTGGCTGTAGAGTCCAATGCGCAAGCGTTTATATTAAGGTATAATATGTATGAAGTCACCATCAATATAACATCAATTTGACGCCATTTTATTACGACATATAAGTTTGTAAAAATATACATAAATTTATCTGAATATAAAATACAAAAAAAAAACCACACCAAAATTTGAAACTGTTGTTTTCTACACTTATTCCTGTAGGTAAAAATTGACTATTTTATAACAGAGAAATGTTATTCACTTTGTCGAGCAATGTTGTGTTTCTTGTAAAGTTTTTCACGTGAATCACAAAAAAAATAAAATCAGCTGTATTCAAAAGAGACCGCATTTGACACGTCTGTGACGTCACGTTCCCTCGACTGTGTTGCAATGTAAGGGGGACAAACAGTGAACAAGCATGGCAGAAGATTCTCAGCGATATGAAGTCCCGGTGAAAGAACGGGAGTCTTTCTCCGGGAATCGTACAAAATAACAGAAAACCATTCACAATAAAATGGTGAACGGTACTGTATTCGGTATCGTAATTTTAACTACGCAGTGTTATACAGCTTGGCTACTGTTTGGCATCTCGCCAGTATACATATGCCGAAGGAATGTCAGTTTACGTGTGATCGTCATGCGCGCTGGTGCAGTGGTATGGTAACTGGACTGCAGCGCCTGAAACCCTCAAACGGTGATTTACGGTCAGTTATTCGCTCGTGCGCACTAAACTGCCCCGATGCTCGCTCCTCAAACGCCAGGTAGCAGTGTGTTCCCCTTTACGTTACCAAAATACTTCAGGGCCGGAAAATTTCGCGAATACATTTTAGGACCGGCTAGACTCGAAACACGTGTACATTTAACTCGCGTTTGCTAATGCATCGCAGTTTATTGGACACGCCCTCCAGAATTCTGAGTCAAAAGCAAACCTTTAAGAAGAAAAGCATTAAATCATGCTGACAGCCATGCCACGCTAGCAGCGACCCGGTGATCTTCTGATCGCCGTGATTCAATAACTTCGGAAGTGGTGGTCCAGTACTTGGATGAGTGACTGCCAGGAAACACCGTGTAGTCATTTATATACGAACTCACAGGCAGCCGTAAATGTGTGTATGTCTGTATATATNATATATATATATATATATATATACACACACACACACAGTGTCCCAGAACGCGCGCAAAAGAATCGCACCACGTGAATCATGAGCGCAATTGGAGACGAAAATGTTGGTGGCAAAATGTCGCACGATGACATTTTTCGTGCATAATGTGGTAACACAGCGCAGAATTGGCCTCTTATTGCGCTCCACTGATATCGCATATCGTACTGCCACTGTTCTGGCCATCATATCATGGGCGCGTGTCCAAATCCCGGCTAGTTTCCAGACACACGACTTCAACTGCCGATTAGGGCACAACGCAACACTTGGCACGACATTAACCGCGATAAATGGGCTTCGCAAACTTGTTGATTTCACGCCTTGGTATTCTTATGTATGTTACGTAAACTACGCATTGCTAAAATGTTCGGACTGGCCGGGATTTGAACCCGCGCCCATAATATGATGGCCAGAACAGTGGTAGTACGACACCTGTGAAGCGCAAGAGGGGACTAACTTCGTGCTGCGTTGCCACATTGTGCAAAAAAAATGTCATCGTACGACATTTTACCACTAACGTTTTCGTCTCCACTTTCGCTCAGGATTCTCATAGTATGGTTCTTATGCACACGACGTTCTAGGCACTCTGTACAGTATAAATGTGTGTATATATATATATATATACATTTATACTGTACAGATACTGTATATATATATATATATACACTCAGGCACGAAGGTGAGGCCCTGGGACCAGGAACTCCGTCCAACCACAAATGTAACCTTCAGTTTTTGGATCGAATCCTGTGATACTTGACCTGTGATAGAATTGATCACTCACTGAGAAAGCAGTTAACCAACGGAGCTGATACCCGAGTATAGTCAATTCGCGGTTTCTTCACATTTTTTAAATCAAATTTTAGAAGAATTATCCTAGGTATTACTGGTTTGGTTGTTTCCTAAATGTGTCACGTATTACAATCGTTTCTTGCGTGTGTTAAAGTTAAATTGCCTTATATTTAATCAAACTGAACTATTACTTATATTTTATCTAGAAATGATAATGTTTCAATTATAATTGGTATGAATAAAAACAGGGAGAAAATATGTGTGTGGTAACACCTAGTAAGAAATAGATCTTATGCAAAATAATATTGCAGTGAGTGCGCACGAATGCGGTGCATTTTCCTTTTTGGTGCAATTTTCTGTACTTGGTTAAGCTGTGTTGCATGAAGCGGAGGAATATCCTGCAAGTAGAACTCAAGCAGGACTTCAGAACAGTAGGAATTTATCGTGAACAGCGTATATGCATTTATTTGTGTTCAATTCACAGTTAAATGAACTCGCGAAATTCTCATTTCTCTAAGATATTAAACTATTACATAAATGATAGGTTCGCATGAAGGCGAGTTAGTGTTAATAGCTGCAGCATTCGGTTACAGCGCAGTAACGTGACGCTGTGTAATATTTGTCCCCGAAACTTAAAAGTCTGGGTTCTACATCACACGTTTAAGCACAGAGGCTTAAATACGCTGGGGCATCCGATTTATGTGGACTCCGAACCACATGATCTCCAGACTCGGCACTCAGGAATTTGTTACTCGTGCCAGAGATCGGGATCAAGCCGGCAAATTACCATGTTTCCTTCAAGATATCTTTTCTCCGCTACATTTTAGGCCTATATCACTTGGAATTGAGGCATCCCGAGACTCGATTATTATTGGGAAATCGACGATATTGAAAAAAGAAAGGATCTTGAACTGAACTTCTACCCTGCTTGAGGTATTTCCTTCTCCTTAGGGTTACCATTAAAGTACTTTGGTACAGTCACCTTCTGTTATTGTAATGTTTCCAACATTTCTGCCGTTCCCGAAACCAGTTCTTAACATTTATTTAATAAACGTGCGAAAAGAAAATATTGAACTTTACAATGCGTTCAACTTGGATTCTTCGGCAAACCTTTTATAGTATACGATCAGTATTATTTGTACGTAAAAATTATGAAAGTTTGGAACTTTTCTTTTGAACCAATTGAAAATCAAGCTAAACAAAATATATGTTGGACCTAAGCGGGATAGTACAGCGACGAAGACACACAGGAAGTCATGAGACTCCCAATTTGGAGACCACGTTAAGTAGAGGAAAATTCCCGAAAGAGTACTAACGTGTATGAAGCGCGTATCAGTAACTCTCGCGGAGCGAAAGTTTTCTTAGGATGCTTCCATTTTCTTTCTCTCTCCAGCTCTTCGTTACTGCACGGCAAATTTGAATCCAAAACATTATAGTATTACTTGAGTTGCTTTATCCCTGGAGAAGAAAAAAAAGGGGGGGGCAAATGGAAACGGATGGATTTGATGTCTTTCTGTCCATTTAGATAACGTTTCGAACTGGCAAAACTCTATGTCACATGGATATAAATAATCTGTTCATCACTTAAACAAANAGGGGGGGGCAAATGGAAACGGATGGATTTGATGTCTTTCTGCCCATTTAGATAACGTTTCGAACTGGCAAAACTCTATGTCACATGGATATAAATAATCTGTTCATCACTTAAACAAAAAAAAAAAATTTGATGCCCCTCTTCGCTGCACGCTACAATGATGGGCGTTCGTTCTGGCTGTAATCTACTGGGTGGAACGATCCCCCTCGCTTTTACCACATCACTCTGGTTCGACAAGAGAGTCTATCCACTAATCCACTCTGCAGTAATTACAAATCCATTGAATTCAGCAGCCCGACTGTGAAACGAGAGCAAATCTGCTCTCGCGTGGAGCATGCATGCAATGCATATCTGACCACTTACTGCACAGCTACTGCGGAACACATTACGTACGGGGTAACGCCGCCACAACGACTTTCCAGAACATCGCGTAACAAACGGAGGTTTCAATTCAAACAGAAGGCCTCAAGAAATTTAAACAAAACGCCATTAATTTAAACATAGAAAAATTCAAATATACTCCAGACTAACTCATATCAGTTTCATTTTATTCTCGTAAATAAACGAATGTGTTAGCATACGCTTTAAACTAGTGGTGTGAAAAGCTGAATATCCGTAGGTACTTTTTGCTTGTTAATCTATGAAAGTCATTCTTCATTCCGATATCTTTTTTCTTACAAGATTTTTCTTTTACACGACTTGTTAAAAATGGAATTAAAAACTTCATTTATGTTTAAAATGAGTTAAAAACTGCCGTAAAATATAAGGAAAAAAAAACTTTCAGAAGTGTAACTTAAGAATTTCATGTAAGATACTGGAAAGAAAACTCTGATGCTGTTTATGTGACTCATTCCTAGAGAAAAAAAGTTATCTGGTCTTAAACTTCTTAGATTTTAGTTATAATTACCGGGTATTGTTATAAACGTATACCAGCTCACACCTGCTAGACCCTAAGTAGTCAACATCATTTTCTACTTTTAATGTTTAAACCTGTAACGTTTTTACACGGAAAACGCGGAAAACAAAGATGAAAAAATAAACTTTGTTAATTTATGCTTGCACTGAATTTTATAACACACAAACTTCGTTCCGCGTTTTGATAGTTATAATTAAGTTACTTAATGCAACACATAATAAAAGTTTTCCTTAAAAATAATACGCAAAACTGACGACAAACATGCAAAATCTTAACGTTGAAATCGGTTTACATAAACTTGCGGTTTTACTCAGGCCATAACGATTCAATATACATTGCTTACATAAATGTACATGAACACACAACTTAATACTCGTTAGTTCATTTTCGGATACGTGCAAACTTCGCTGGAAACTTATTTTGATGATTAGAAATTTCTTAATTAATATTACTTCTGTTCGACTTATGTTTTTAATACAAACCTCATTTGGCCTATACGAGCCACTGGGAACACTAGCAAAATAACTTGACGATATAAATGTCGGGGAGATCAAGCTTATTGGTTATATCTGTAACTTACTGGTCTTCCAAGCCAAACACACAAAGAATACGCAAAATCCATAGAGTCTCCGCTAAAAGTCACAGCTAAATTTTATCAGTGCATTCCAAGCCAGGGAAAAAAGAAGTTACTAACATACCTAATTAGCCTACTTTCCTCTACATTTGTAAGCGAATAGAAAGTAGGCCTCATTCTAAAACAGATAAAATGATTATGTGTGTTAAAATACAATATTTGTATTTACATAGTTTGGAAAATAAGTGTCTGGTCCACTTAAAACATATCAGATAACATGACCTACTGTAGTAATATTAGTTCGCCAAATTTGGTGAGAATCGGTTGATTATTTCCCGAGATACGACACAAAAAAATGCATTATTCATGTGGCGCTATCTTACAAAGTGGTGGACAAAAGAACTATGTATATTTGATGCTAGTTGATACTTTTAACACGGAAAGTGGGCTAAAGAAAAAATTCGCTTACATTTTTGATCGTAATTAGTTTAATTTAGAGGTGAGTTCCGAATCGCGTGACAAATATAAAATATATTCCGAACGTGTTAACGAAGCTGCATTGTTAGATCGCAAACTGGGAACTGGGAACGTTTCGACTTACCAAACGGGAATTTCTGGACACCCGTGTGCATGTTTTTGTTTCTCTTTTGCGGTGTAATAACCTCTATCCCAAAGTTTTACGGTCCAGGGGTCGACATTTTTGAATATTTTTCACAAAACTTCGTGCTCCTATAGTGCGGCTAAACAAAAACGCACCCATCCAGAAACACATCCACGAGTTATATGTTTTCGTGTTGTTGGTTAAAATACTCCCCAGTAAAGTTCGGGCACTTCTGAAAAACACGATGCGCAAATAAACCTTACTTTGATTGAAATAAATAGAATGCATTATCAATTTATTTATATTTATCGACGATCCTTGGGATGCTTATACACGGCTTGCACGCGCAGAGCAAGCAAACTTTTATCGAGAAAAAAATTTTTTTTTGCAGTGTCGCGTGATTAATGCATGGATACTAGCGATGGTCCGGAGCGATGTCAACTAGTGATGGAAGTATCCGAGTTCAAAATGTCAAAGAATTCGATTCCTAGAAGTTCTCGAGATATCTCGAATCGTGCCCAAAGTATTCGAGTTATTTTATCCTAGTGGTCTAGCTCAGTGATTCGTCAGTTCTCAGTACTCACACCTCGAACGAGTGCTTTAGTTCTCGTGCAAATGTTACACATGTAATAGTTATTTTACTGAAGCCTAAGTCTTCCCATGTGTTTTGTGGTCCATTTTATTACACAATAGAGATTTAAAATATGTTTGTTCAGTATCAAAAACACTATTTCGTGTTTATTGTTGACTTCCATGTCATTGTTTTGGATTTTGTTGCCTTTTATATCGTTTTCTGGAATCTGCAGTCTCCACCCTTCGACTACATCTTGCTTTAATATAATAATGGGAATTTAAACAGATAGTTCAGGAAAAAAGAACAGTCAAATCACGTATTCGGATAGACGATTTCCCCCACGGAACGTTCCAGTTCCCGAATTCAAGATGCGAGTTAAAGTTCTCGATACTTGAAAGTATTCGATTACAAATATTCGATTCCTGGAAACATTCGATTGTAGCCACCACTACCGTCAACTGTTGCAAGAGGCGAAGGGATACACAATAAGCACCGACAATAACATGGACAGCGTTTTGAAAAATGCTCAGTCAAATGGGAACCTACTCTAGCTTCACATTACGTCGTTCTCGAATATCCACCAAGCTTACACCGCGCTATCCTCACTAAGCCGTTTCGTGCACACCTCGAAGTGAATCATAGGCTATAAAGATGAAGTAGACCGACTTTAGCAGTCTGTGCATGTCCCTGACACTGACTCACCCATTGCCAATACAACTGTCAACGTCACTCGGTCATTAATGACGAACATGTTTGTTTACGTTTCAGTTCTCAACTGAACCACCCTTTTGCAAAATTGATATACTTCGACAAACTTGAATATAATCCAGCTGCATTAAACCGTTCGGCTACACATTAATTTCTAAGCTCACGTGTTGCAATCACCTAATTTTCTTGGTATGCACTGCACTTGTGGTCAGCATTTTTTTCTTATAAGCCATGAACAACGTTCTGCGTGCTCTGTGATAATTACATATAACAATTAATGTCCGAGGTATACAAAATTCCACAAATCAGATTAACCACAGGTAATACTGTTGAAGTATTGGGTCCTGATGTCTTGCTGTGTGCAGCGCTGGTCATAAGTATAATTCACATGCAACGTGTCCAGGAGCGTGAACACGGTGACTAGGAGGGTTTAAAGGAGATCAGACGAACTGTACAAAACATTTCAAAGCACTAGCTTGCGTAAACAGTGTTCTAACTTCAAATCACATTCACGTTGGTTTTGATAGCGCTTTCGGCAGAAAAGCAGTCCAATGTTGGAACGCGGAGAGTGGCTACTGCGCAGCTGGGACGAGCACACTAATCCCCCTTCCCTCTTCTTTTCCCACGAATTGAATCACAAAGCTGCTTATCCAGCCGGATACGCTACTTCTTAAGTTTCAAGTGCTTAAACGACCTTTTTCACTAGAACGAGATGTTAACGACGTTTAAGCAAACTGTGGTAACGATGGATCATTCGTATATTCCATCCACGGTTATTTTCAACTTTTCCGAAGCCCTGCTAAAGTTCTACTTCCAGGATATTCATCCGCCTCATTCAAATAAATATTAACTAAGTCAAGAAAATTACACCAAAGGGACAAAGCACCGCATTCGTGTGCGCACAGTTTAATGATATTTTGCATAACAACTATTTCTTACTAGGCATTACCAAAACACATATTTGCTCACTGTTCTTATTCGTATTAATTATAAATGAAATGTTATAGTTTATAAATAAACTATAAATAAAAAGTAAATTATGTTAACACAAGTATAAAACGCCTCTGATACACGACATGTTTAGGAAACAACCAAACACGCCAGTCACACATGGGGTGATTTTTCAAAGGTTTGCTTCAAAAAGTGCAAAGAAACCGGGAATAGACTATAGAAGCCTAAACATTGCGATCATGCTCAATCTACAGGTTTTCTAGATAGTAAGGGATTTCAATGGCTGTATTGTAGCTTTCTGTATTGGCAATTTAAAGTAGTTATCTGCAATAAATTATTCAAATTAGTTTAGTAACATGCATAAGCAATTCTTTTTTTTTAACACTTAAATCAAAACTGGATTTTTTATTTGTCACTTTTCCACTCTTTGCAGTAATAAATAAACAAGTATACGTAAATGTGACATACTAGGTATGTTTTCATTTTCGATTTTTTTTTTCAGCAAATTGCTTCTAAAATATTCTTTTATTCAAACATTTTAACTCAAGCCCTTTAGTCGATGTTTCTATTTCATTAATACTACCTAGTTTCAGTTGTAACTTGTAAAGTTTTCCTTACGAAAACAACTCTCAACTTGTAAGTAACAGCACATATCAGAAATGAAGAAGGTAATTCGTCAAAATCGGACCAATGGTAAATACGATCAAAAAAAAGTAAGTATAAGCTGTAGAAAATCGGTTAGTGAAAAGTATAAAATTTTTGGTACGAGAATTATGTGAGTTGCTTCAAATGACGCATGTAGGGTTTAAACAAAGTTCATTACTCTATTTCAAACAAAATTAATTTTTTTCACGCATATATAACACAGAAAGCAACTTATATGAATGGTTTAAAATATCTAATAGCTCAAGCAAATACTTCTATTTTTTTTTACAAGCGCTACAGTAAGAGCTGGTGTACGTAAGCCATTTCTAATAGTTTTTTAAAAAGTGAATATAGATTTTTTAAACTACAAATGTATTACAAGTCAATTAAACGGGAGGATTTTCCTTTAAAATATGGTAAAAGACTTCTTAAATCAGCTGTCAATATTAAAAAAAAAATTGTATTAAATAAAACCTCAAACTTTTGGTCATGCGAATGTTTTTGCCTGATGCATATCTTCCAGTTAATTGCAGATTGTATATTTAAGAGCATCAGCAGCGTTAAATTATTTCGAACGAAAGTTTTACAAGATTCGTAAACACCAAATTTAAGGAAACGTAACTAAACAATAATTTTCACAGTTGCTATTTTTTTTTATCTAATACATATAAAGTCGTATTGAGGGCTACGTTGGCCGTTTAGACCGAAATTATTTTTTATGTATGAAACGTAAAATTCTTAAATAACAAATATCAAAACACTCAGTTAATGATTCATGATTAAATCAAATGTTTAATTTAAATAACGTATATATTTTTAATATCTAATAAATAATTTTAATAATTTTGAGATACCGGTATAATTTTTTTTATAAACTAACCAATTTTTGTAAATAAATAACAAATACAATCTTCTTAGAATATCCTTTTAACACTTACATACTAATTGTTGTCTGAATCGTTCTAGCGAAAGCAGATGTGTTACATAACACTCACACTCGCCTACACACGCACGTATGCACTTTCATTGTAAATAAAATAAGCTTAAAAAAAATGTAGAGTGGCGACAGATATCTTTCTCGTATGGGAAACGTGAGATTGGAGAAATTTAAACTAATAGCTAAGCACTAGAAAATTAAGTGCTATGTTATTTTATTTGAATGAGTCACTGATAACGCACCCCTTACGATACGGAGTGAAGGCGAAGTACTGATTGCGGTGCGAATAATTCTTGCATATCATCAAAATGCTATGATAAACAATATTAATCAACATTAAAACTGACCCATCACTGTGATAAAACAGAAAAACCCAATAATGATAGTTGCTTTCTCACAAAAAATTCTACCGTAATTAAAAGTAACAAAAATCTTAAGCGCTAAAGACGTATCAAGAAATAAAGAGCCATTTCGTAAACGTCCCTATGACGTATACAAACTAAAGGCACTGTTGTACAAGCAGCAGCGTTTCTTCCACTTATTTCTTAACTAACTTGATGTGAATAATAATATCATGTTTTCTCAAATGTGTAGCAAAACGGTAAAATTTTTACTTCTTATTTTACTATGAGGTTTGTTACATGTGAGAAGAGCATGAGTTAAAATAAACAGGAATTTGTGACTAGTCTGCTAGCGAGAAAGAAAATAATTTTCTGTTGAGCACCTTTCGTTATACGTATACCGTTTGGAGCAAGAATTACCTACACCAGTGAAAAAACGACAACGGAAAGAGAAATTTGTTATGCATCATTCTTATCGCTTTATTAAAAGCTGTTTATTAAAAAAAAAAATTAAATTATAATTATTTGAGAAAAAATTTTATTTAAGTAAAATGGTGCTGCTCATTGCGTAATTTTAAAACTACAAATGTACTACAGCCGTCCTTGCAAAACATATGTAAAAAAAAATTATTGCAGTTGGAAAACTTTGATAAGTCTAAATAAAACTAAATGTTCGTTTAAATTGTCCAATCATTTGTTGAAGTCCGGGTTTCATTGGCTAGCAGTCCACAGAGCACTAATAATTTTCGTTGACCTCAGTACCGCTGAGTTATACCGGGATTCAATTCTATAAAACATAATTGTTCCGAAACAACCGACCGAACAAAAATTTGTGTAGAGTAGAAGTCAAACCAATGATAGTTCAGTTAGCTGTGCGTAACTGCGTCACAGCAAAATGCGGAAACCTCTCGTGATGCGAAAACTCTGTATGACAGAACCAGGTGACAATAAATGTCTACTATAAATGTACGCCGGAATATTCCCTCCCTGATCTTACCTTCGGGAATAATTAAAACTTAATCCAAAAATTTAACCAGCAAAGAGAAACAAAATTTGCATGTTCTACGCTAAACTTTATCACTGTTGGATCATATAAGATTTCCATGACCAGAACAAAATTTAATACACGAAATAATTTCACAATAATTATAATTACTACAAAAATTCATTAAAATCTTGGAAATTACAATAATCATCGTTCCATTTTTAACTACCTTGGCTATCTGAGGCTTCGAAATAAAATTCTTTAGTATATTAACTCACGAAACTTTAAAAAATGCAGAATGAAAGTTATGTACAAAATTATGTTTACAACTGCCTAAACTATGAGATTTTTTTTAATAAAAATAAAATTATAAGGAATTTTTTTTAATGCATAAATTCTTTCATTTTATCCCCTGGCATGCATTCCCCTATTCAATATTTGTTATTTTTTTGTCACGGAAACTCCGATGCAAGCATATTGTATTTGAGGTGGTCAGTGTCGATGGCTGTACGCACGGTGGGTGCTTTCCGAAAACTTGGAGCATCCCTACTTTCATACTGCGGCGCGGAACCGGCGACCGCGCTCGAGAGGCGGAGGGTGATCACGCTGTAACCACTCGCGAGGAGGCGGCAAAGCTCCCATTTCACTAATGGAGCCACGTCAGTTGCGTCTTAGCAGCTGATGCGTCGACAAACGGACGACCTGGCGTAGCTCCATCCTTACTCTTCACCAGCGCAGTCCAATGCGCGTCACTGGCTTGTGGCAAACTTAAGTCTTATGTCACGCTTGTGTCTCGGAACAAGACGCATATTTCTAACGCATGTGTTTCAGTGTAGGGGTGGGTTTTTCATTGAAAAATGATGCTTAAAAGGCTGGTTCTTAGAGTCCTCNGCACCAATCGCACAAACGGTACCGAGTCCTCGATATTTCCGACTCGTCCACATGATAACACTTAATTCCAGCAGATGTAATCTCGAGACATGTCTTCCTTCTTTAGGTTCAGTTAATAATTAAACGTAAACGAACGCAACAAGAATTTCATCACGTTATTATTCAATACCAACATTGTCTGAAGCCAAATCTTGTATCTGCGAACTAAATTTAAAAAAAACTTAAGAGTTCTTACACATGAGCATTTTAAGTAGTTTTAATGCTTGTTCGACAGCAAAAAAAGGTTTTCTGTAGACAAATATTACTGTCTTGCTGGCTACTACCTCTGAACATTTTATTTGAGTAATAAAATAAAACGAATTCTTAATAGGCTACGGGGCACGTATTATTGTCATTGGCACGTTATTACTAACAGTTGCCAGGCACTAAAGTAACATTTAATTTGATTAGGTCTTCTGTATTTTACGTGGCTAGACGGCAGTAGTACGTAAGCCCTTCAATTCCTACATTAACATGCAACACTGCACAGTTAAATTCACTACACTCAATACACGTCCCACGCTAAAACTCGACTATAAATTACGTTACCCACCCATGTGAGCGGCGAATATATCTCCTTGATGATGTATTGCTGATAACTCACGTTTAGGACACCTTAACCTTATATTCCAATGTGTCTAAACTCTACAAAAAGTCATATCTCCACACAATAATTATATTTGACACTTCACATGGAAATAATCGCAGAGAAACACTCGTAATAGCACTCTCCATTCGTAAATCACAAGCCTTCACAAGCTCAAATTCACACGGAACACCGAACTTCCGCACACGCCAGCTTACAATCGCTACGGTAAAATTCAAAATGGATGGTTGAAATCGATGAGCATTTGTTTTATCTGTAAGCATTGTTGTTACACAAATGTATCATGGCGATACACGTAAACTGCACGTACATTACTTTTTGTTTGATATACTGTGTGTATATATTTTTTTGTACTACTTCCACGTAACTTAGTTCATTCCTCTCGCTAACATCAACAAGGTAAGTCTTGCAAAATTCAACAGAACTGAATGTTATTCCGACACTGCCTAGTTATCGTGATTTATTCCTTTGCGTCCTTAGCGCGTTGGCATACACATGCCCTGTTACTCACGTACTGTGAATTAAGGTTTGATTTGAAAAGATGTTTTTGCATTTAACACGGTTAAGCGACCCGATCGAATCATGTTATGCTTAAATATTAGGTGTTTTACAGCAAAAATTCCCCTATCTTCATAGCCATCTTCACTATCACATTTCATGGTATATACTACAAATTACATCATGCCTCCATGAGATTTGTATTACGTGTGATTAGTAATGTCCATATATACCATATGTATTATGGGAATTTTTTCCCTTTTTACGGAAAAGCAGTGATTCTGAATAATTACCCAGTCCACAACATTTCAGAGGTTGTGGCGTAACGCCCGTGTGTTTAGGCAACTCTAATTGCACCCGCCCAGCTGTACATCCGAGTACTGGGTATAGTGCGGCCAATTTAAGTTTAGAATAAAAAGAGTCCTGTAGAATCGCTGAACAGTGATGGTTTACGATTGTGCTGCTGACGGGCGAAGTCGCGCCTTGAATATGATGAACCATTTCACATGACTTTTATATACTTGAGAGATTTTGGTCGATGCTTAACATTGAGGTCTTTAGCCCCGGTGAGAATGAAATGAGGTTAAGATGGAGGAGCGGTGGATTTCAAAGGGGGAGATCTCCGATGACTTTGCCGACAATCGAACCCGGTTCGCTTTGGTGAGAGGTGGATGATATGGCTACTACGCCACCGCGCCCCCAATTGCATATGTGTATATTGTGTATGATGATGCAGCCGGGCAGAATGTATGTGCCGCACAACGTCGGTATACACGAAACGATGCCTGCAGCAGAGGCCAGCCACGCGGTTATTCGCTTATCTGTGCCGCTGATTACGGGCGAATCGACACACGCGTGAGAAGAGACTGAATTTTGGGCGTCCGCGGTCTGCCCGAACGTCGAAGTTGGAGGAGATAACGCGAACAATCCCAGCATCAGACCACATAGCATATAGCACACGTGCTTAACGCTGGTCAGCGTACCGTTGTGCGATTGTTACAAGAGCATGTGTTACATCCGTTCTACTTGGTAAATGTGTACAGTGCACGCCATGGCTTCTGCCGATTTTCTCAGTCGAGTGCAAATCGCCGACTGGTTTCTGCGCCAAAGAGAAAAAGGACTTGGTTTGTCTTAACACCTTTACTTTACAAATGAGACACACTTCAGACGTGATGGTCAATTAAATCCTCGCATCAGTAGGGACACCTGATTTCCACGAAAATATGTCAAGGCCAGTTGTATTTAATACATTTTTAGCCCATGTCCGCTCTCGTTATTGAATTATTCACGTGCTACGCGTCTTATGTGACTGCTCGTGAATCTTAGACGCACGCTGCAGGTGTTACCTAATTCTGATTGGCCAGCCAAGTGATACAATTTTTTACTCTCAAAGACACGCGACCAGTAAGCGAAATAAAATTGCTGACATGCACGTAAGGTACTGAAATCTGACATTCCCGGAAATCTTATTGTAAAATTCGGGTTTTCGTATACATCAACAATGTGTGGACAGGTGACCAAATGTACACCCTATTTTCCGCGGGCACCAACGGAAGTTCGGTGTGAATGTGTGGGCGAGAATCATCGGGGTGACTTGGTGGACCCCAGTTTGTTCGCGTGCCGTTTCAACGGCAACATTCACTACGTTTACCTAACACTACCGGAGTTTTCATAAGAGGTTCCCTTGCTATGCGAGTCAAGCACGTCGGTGCTTCACCCACAGTGCGCCTGGAATTTACCGGCCAGCTCGACTACACGTTCGAAGCTCAGTGGACAGGTTAATAAAGTCCCACTTCCTGACCTTCACGATCCTGTAAGGGACCCTTTTTCAGGTCAGATTACTTGCCTCCCACCTATTCGTAGCTGGTTCGATTTTTGGCGGGGTCGCTCCCGGATTTTCGCATGTGGAAAGGCCTCTGGTGTGCGTGTTTTCTCGGGAATCTCCAGTTTTCCCCACCTTTGCATTCCGGCGCTGCTCCATACTCACCTCATTCCATCCTTTTCGGTTCACAAGACCTCGATAACAAGAGACGTCTAAATTTGTCCACTCCACTTTCCTGTAGGTGAGCAATGATGATATTTATGGAAATAAATATTTATTTACGAAATAATTTCGCAGCTCATTTGAAATGTGCTGGCCTGCCATCCCAATAATAAACAACGCGCTTCAGCATGCGACATGGGTGCCGAAAAAGTTGTCTATTCCTACAAGCGAAACACCGTTTTACACTTTATACGCCGTTTTTCTAAAACATGTAGTCTTGATGATTCTTCACTTAGCCGACCTTTTCCGCTAACTGTGACATACTGATCAATATTGAATCGTTTAAATAATCCAGAGTGTTCAGAAACTCAGTGTCCAAACTCCAGACATAGTCTCTTTGGACAAATTGTAATACAAAAGCCTTGCAAACTTATACCCGGAAAAGTATTTTTATATAATGTAATTGTATTCAAAGTTGCGTCGTACAACACCTGCAGAACAAGGTAGTGACATCATACATGTAGGACAAGTTGCATAGGAAGTAGGCGCGTGATACTAAATTATTACATATGCAGCGTCGCTCCTATGATTCCGTGACTTCTTTACACTTTATGTAACAAACCTTTGAAAAGTCACCCCATGTATTATGAGTTTGGTTGTTTGCTAAATATGCCACGTATTACAAACGTTTTAAAAGACTTGCGCAAATATGAAAGTACCCAATTTTTGGATAAATTGAACTTTTACATGCACTTCATCTACAAATTATAATATTTCATTTATTATTTGTATGCATAGAAACAGAGAAAAAACAGGCATATTGGTAATGCCTAGTAATAAATAGGTCTTATGCAAAATATTATTATTCTGAGTCTGCACGAATGCATTGTCCCTTCGGTATAATTTTGTAGATTTGGAAAATTTTACGTTTTAAACGTCTCGCAGGCTAGACTCCACGATCCTATGTATTTCCGAGCCTCAGTTTCCTGTACATTGACTCCTACCCCAGCGTGTAGCGAATTTTACCTCAGATCAGGTAGCACTGGATTAGGTGCTTGTTTCCTTGCAGGTCTGTTATTGGCCCAGAGTTCACCTGGGCGTGTCTAATAAACTGTGATCCAACTGCAGATGTAACAGAAATGTACACTTGTTTGAAGCCTAGCTAGTCCTGAAATGAATTCGCGAGATTTTGCAGTCGCTACTGATTCCTTGTTGTGTAGAGTACCAACCATAAATACCCTTCTTTTGCAACATGTCTTCGATCATGGACACTTGGACTGAACGTGTTAATACTTTCGTGAATAAACGCGTATTTCAAACGTTCTGCAATGCAGTTCATGAGTCGACCACCTTAATTATGTTATTCGATTACCATCACGTCTGTTTCCTCTCCATTTTTGTAAAGACATCAACGTCTCAAAATAATGTAGAGAATTTATGCTTGAAAACCAGACCGAATTCAAGCAGTATTAATAACTGAAAATGTGTTGGAATGACTTTGAAATGCCGAGCATTTTCATGCTTAATATCCACGTCCAAAAACTGACTTTCATTTTGAAATAACTCTTAGATTACTATCGTACTTAAAATTTGGATGGTGTATGGCAGTGTGTTTTAATGCACATATTCATGTAACAGAAATTACCACCACACAACTTACAAACGCGATGTCTCCACCCCATATTTCACATTGAACAGTTCAGTTATGGTGGACTGTAACTGTAGTGTTACCCACTGTACAAGCAGTGACTTAACAAGGGATAGAAAGGCAGCTGGTCCAAAATAAATTTTAGCCGTTTTAATTCAACTGAAATATACTTTGTTATGCAGGTGGGGTGGAATTCAACCTACAGACACCGCGAGGTGATTCCTTATGCTAAATTAAGTGGAAAATATCAAAGAGATTTAATACCTAAACTGGACATAAATAAAGGAATGAGAGCTTAAAAATTTGAATTCTAAAGTGTATTTTAGCAAAATGTCGGAAATCAAATGAAATTAAGTAATAATTCTCCGAACATTGTTTTACGTTATCGGGATATTTAGTCCAAAAGCAACAAAATCTCGTTAATACCTCCCCCCAGGGATGGCCACCCTCTTATTGCAGACAACTTTTATACCTTCAGAAGTTATGAACTTTTGATGTTGCTTTATTGCGTAGTATGACATAATTAACGAAAATGGTCGTCTTGTTGCAACCAACCAGTACAGAGTTTCTGCTGCAGCGATACGGCGCCTAGCACGTAGGCAATACTACCTACATGCGTATATCATATGCTGCTGTGCCCACTGCACAGGCGATGAAGGACATTTTTTAAATTTACTGTAAACATCATGTACCATACATTAATAAATTGCAGTACTGAAGCTGTCTCTTTGTTTCTGTTGACAGTCAGTATGCAAATCCTTGCAGAAGGTGCTGGTATCGCCTACGCGCTTGGAACGGTATCGCTGCCGCAGAAAGATTTGTGTGGGTTTTAGACGAAAACGGTGAGTTCTGGACAGTTGTAACAAGATAATCATTTCAGTTAATTATGTCATTCTGCTCAATTAACCAGCATGAAACGATCGTAATTCCTGACGGTAAAACGTTACCGGTAAAAAGAGACTTACCGCCTCTGTTATTTTCTTTACGAAGGGAGGCATTAAGGAGAGTTTGCTCTTAGGTTATAGATCCCAATAACATGAAACAATCTCTAAAGATTTGTAATTTGATTCCCAATATTTCCAAAAAAAAAACAGTTTAACACTTTGATTGCGGCCGGCGTAATATTACGTCATCCGAGTTTTACCGAGTTGCGTGTANTGAACCAGCATGAAACGATCGTAATTCCTGACGGTAAAACGTTACCGGTAAAAAGAGGCTTACCGCCTCTGTTATTTTCTTTACGAAGGGAGGCATTAAGGAGAGTTTGCTCTTAGGTTATAGATCCCAATAACATGAAACAATCTCTAAAGATTTGTAATTTGATTCCCAATATTTCCAAAAAAAAAAACAGTTTAACACTTTGATTGCGGCCGGCGTAATATTACGTCATCCGAGTTTTACCGAGTTGCGTGTAGTTTGCGTAACATTACGACGCCCGTATTCTTTGAAGATACTGGTGATGAAATATTACTCGGCCAGCAGTCCTAAGGTTCTCTGTAACGTAATGCTTGGTCAGCAACTCTCAAAGAGTAAATTACTCAAACGAAAAGGTTGAATTTTATATTATTCTACGTAGAAAAGGAAGTTTTAATTGTGATATTTTCAAGTCGGCGTTATACCGGCAGAGAGCCGGCCAATACTGAACGTTGTACAATTTAGTAAGCGTGCCTGGTGTTGTGTTAGCCAATATGACGGTTGTGAATTCCGATACAGAGGAACTAATGGCCACGCAGCCCTGAATATAGGAGACTCACTTTTACTTTGTTTAAATTTTCAGTCGGTATGTACCGCACTCAAAGTGTTAAAATCTCGAATTATTTTCAAGTGCTCTTATCTCCTTTGATATTCAGTGTAAGTATTAAGCGTCCTTTGTGATTCCTACTTGATTTTGCGTAAGGAACCCCCTCACGAAGTTTGTAGGTGGAATTTCGTCCCATTCTGTATAACCTGAAGAAGTAAGCTTCATGCGGATGTAAAAATTTTATACGAAACTAAATACACCTTAATAAAATAAACATAGCATAAAATATATTGAAATTAAGTAAGCAAGCGCCTTGTTGATTATTTTCGTACAAATGTCTCAGATTTCAGGTAATATTAACCTAGTGCATTATCAAAACAAATTGACGTGATTACAAAATTAATACAGGTATTTGTAATGGTCCCAACCGAGCAATGTGAAATATTTCTACAAATTCTATGGAAGCCGAGGAAATTAATTATGTTAGTTCTAAAGAGCATGTGGTGAAAGCTGGCGAACTGTCTTCCGCGAATGGAATGGAGCAAGCACCGCGCTGCGTGCCTATCGCTCACGTGGCCGGGACGCCGTGATGGCTTTGTCAGATGCGATAATCTCGGAACATTTTCAAGGCCAGAATACTCAAGTTTCCAATAGAAGCCGCCTTCTATGAAGGTAGAAGTAGCGACACTCTTGCAGCTAACGCGACAAAAATATTACAGTAGAGTGGTAGGGGAGACTGGGTACGGTTGTAACAGGGTACGGTTGTAACAACTAGAATATTCGCAGAACTATCCACGGTGTGTGGAGGGGTACAAGGGGAAAGACACGCGGCTTGCCTGCACGGACCTGATCGGCAGTGTTGCGTCGCCCTCCGCGCGCTTTGTTCGCTTGTAGAGGGACCTATTGTGTTCTGTCACCCAAAAGTAAGTATTTTTGATCGATTTCTTTCTTGAGTTGCTTTGTTAATAGTATAATTTACGTTTTAAGATTTTTCCTACGTGATTGTGGACTTAAGAGGTAAGTAAACAGTAATTAGTTTTTGTGTAGGTTATTTTCTCTCGCCTCTGAGACCGTTTCACTGGCACATAGAAGGGGGGGGGGGTATGGTAGTAACATTTTTTGTGGGTACGGTTGTAACATTAGTAATATTTTGGTTTTACATTGTAGATGCCCAGGAAACGTGTCAGGGAGACATCGAGAGGTGTAAGCGACATATCACGTTACAAGGATGCATACGACGAAGTTAAAAGTGGGAGTTCTTTGAGACGAGCAGCAGAGATCTACAGAGTTAACCACGTCTCTCTGCTACGATACATACGAAAGAGAGATGACACGAACGAAGGTGCCGAGGAAGAAAATATTAGTATGGGATATGTAGCTCATAACAGTCTTTTCGGAAGATCAAGAACATCTACTCGCTAAATACCTCATCAGTTGTGCAGATAGATACTTCGGTGTTTCTACTAAAGAGTTAAGAAAGTTAGCATTTGAACTCGCCGTTAAATACAATTTAAAGATACCTCCATTTAGAAGTTGTTTTGTTTGATTATATACTATTTTACTAGCTTCAGATTGTTTTTAAATACGACGTTAACTTAAAAATGTTAAATTTTATAAAGTGATTAAAGAAGACTGTTTAAAATGTTACTAAAATGGTGCCATATCAACCTTAAATAATGTAAAAGTACTCACATGTGATTTATTAGTAATAAAACTGATTGAAATGCGTGCATTGTGTATTATGTGTGTATGTTTCAACTGACCCTCATCACTGTTACAACCGTCCTTGGCGTGGGGTCAGTTGTAACAGTTGGCACACGTTTTGTGAAACGTCTCCTGTCTGGCAACTACTGCATCTAGGCCTATCGTGTTTGATATACATTTGAAGACAAATGAGTACTCTTCTATGCCAAGCGACTTATTTGTTGTTCACAGCCAGAATGGCGATGCTACGAGCGATCAAAGCAAAATTGTTACAACCGTACTCAGTCTCCCCTACGTCTATATCTAAAGCTGGCGTGTGCGATTAACTAAACTCTTTCGAAGATAACGTTTGAAAAATATCTTCTCTCGCGACTGCACGCATTTCGACGTAATATCGACCTACATGCTTACAGTAACGTTGATACAGCATCTGTATTACAATTGCAGCAGTTAATTTAGTTGCACTGAATTTGATTTTTACACACTAGAATGACTGGCGTAATAGAGACATATTTGTAACAATTCTACAGTACTTGTGATCGATAATTAAGATACTAAACATAGGGGGGAAAGCGATGGCCGAGCTGTTAGACTGCTCGCCTCCCACCAAGGCGAACCGGGCTCAAACCCCGGCCGGGTCACTCCGAATTTTCGCAAGTGGAAATCGTTGTGAACGAATGCCGCTGGTCGGCGGGGTTTAGTCGGGGATATCCCGTTTCCCCTGCCCTTGCATTTCGACACTGCTCCATACTCACCTCGCTTCACCCTCGTCGGCTCTCAAACCTCTATGTTAAGAGCCGACTACATATCTTCACTCGCTCACTTCCATCTTCTCGAGTAGTCTGTGCTTAGGCTGGTCGGACAGCGCATTGGGCTAAGAACGAAAGTGGCGAAGAGGGGCGGAGAAGGTGCTAGAAATGAATATAAACAATACTGTAGAAGGAACGAAGCCATACGATATTTCTTCCCGCGTTTTTGGAGATGGTCTCCTGGAATGACTCAAGGTAGCCCTATAATCTCTTCAGTTTTCCGTGGTGCTAACGTGCGGTAAGACAAGTTATGGTGATTTCACAATTTAAAAAAGCATAGGCACAGAGCATAGGACATTACTGTATAATATTTACACGTCCAGAAACATTGTGCAAAATTGATTCACATTTGAATTTGTATGTGTTAATTTTAGCCAATGAAATTTTGTGACGAGTCTGACGTAAGTTTGCAGTATTGGTAAATAATGTGTTATTGTTCTGGTTGTCTTTACATACATAAAATGGGGTTTAGTAACTGATTTAGTGTGATATTGTGTTTAAAATAGAAAGTGATTTAATAAGAGGTGGCATTTTTGCTTGTCATTAAAATAGTTTCTTTTGTTATCTTGAAGGCGTAGAGACGATAGCATTTGTAAATTTTTGCAAGTAAGCGGTCGCCTTTTCTTTCCTCTAAATTTAAATTGTGCGACATTTATTCTTTTCTACAGTCGAACTATGTTCCTTAATTTTTAAATTAACCAATTTTTCGTAATTGTGTGCTCTGTTAATGCATAAGAAACGAAATATAACAATTTCCTTTATGCACTATGTCAAGACTTCTCACACGCGCGACCTGTTATGCGTAGCTGAGAATCAAAACGTTCGAAATCTTAGCGCCCAATGCTTGTGCATGCGAACTATGTTCAATGGTTACTGTTATGCTTTCAATTGTGAAGCCGGATTAAATTAACTGTAGCTAACGCTAGAGGTATGTAAGAATTTCGGAGATTTTTTCGGTGACACGTACGACTTCAGAAACGTATACTCTTGTGTTAATTTGTCTTTTTCCTGGGCTACAGTTGTTTTGACAGGGCTTGCAAGACTCTTCAGCCAATAAAAAAAAGAGAAGAAATGTCGTAACTTTATCAGGTGAAGCCAAGTTATATTTAAAATAAAAATCCTATAATTCAGCGCCGTCCCTAGCAAAAGCTAGGTCAGGTGCAAAATAACTTTTGCGAGGCCCTTTCCTTTCAAACTAGTTAATCCCCCCTTCCAACAATGCAATATTTTTTCGAACAATATTCTCTGTTCTCGAGAGCCTGATCCTAACATTATATTGATAAAACATTATACACTTAATAAATAAACATGTTTATATATATACAAATCTTATCGCGAAATATATAACTCTCAACCAAACGAATGCTAAATATTGAAAATATGTTTTATTAAATAATAAAAAAGAAATTCTGGGCGCGAGGCCCTAAGTGGCCGCACCTGTCGCACGCCCCCTAAGGACAACCCTGCTTCCACCATAGCAGCAGCTAGTTAGTAAACAGTTGAGTCCCGAACATGCGAAAAACTGAAAAGTCTAGGCTCCTGCGAAAATAATTCGCGAAATTCATTCCCGAGGACCGAACGTGTGCGCCGTTATGGTGTATCGCGGGAAGGTGGAGAAGGAGGGGGGGATGAGCAGCGACTAACAAAACTTAGTTTTGCGGTACTTCGGCACCACGGGCAAAACGGAAGAGATTACAGACGTGCCCCGCTTCAAGCAGGAAAAAATTGCGAGGAGGTTCTCCTACGGCTGCGTTCCTTCTTTCGGTAGTGGTTGCAGTGAACGGCGGCAAGAGCGCTCACCTGGTGCCTGGGGTTGGGGAAGCGCTGGCGTCGTCGGTAGCCGGCGTCTGTGCAGCGTCGCGGCGTCCCGGCCACACATCGCGCGTGGGACTCGGGGACCAGCGTCGCTCGCCGGCCGCGGGGCGGTCACGCTGCGCATGCGCGCTGCCGTCTGGCGGGAGAGCACCGCCACCTCCCCTCACTCGCTTCTTCGCCACGGCTCCTTCACCCCTACCACCCCTCAAGCACGCGTCACCATCCCGGCAATCAATACGCACACCTCCCACCTTCCCCCTCCAAGGGCAGCGCCGACCATTGAAAGGGGAGCGTGCCACTGTCGGTCACATGATTTACATGTGAAAAACAGAACGATCTGTACAGTCGATTAATCTAATCAGAACTATTTATATCTCATAACACGTAGCAGCGTTGGAAGGCAAGGGTGGAGTAACGGGAGGTCACCGAGAAAACACGCCCACAGCCAGCGGGCGTCCGGCACGATTCCCACGTGCAAAAATCCAGGAGTAACCCTGCGGGGAAACGAATTCGGTTCGCCTTGGTCGGAGGCGAGCACTCTAGCCGCTGTGCTACCGCAGCCCAGTGTGAATAGGTCGATACTTGTAAACGTCGCCGTGGACAGTTCATTGATAAAGTCGATGCGAAGAGTAAGGATAGCGCTTGGTGCATTACGGTTTCCCGCAAGATGAAAAGGAAACTGTACAGTGTATATATTTTTGCTGTGATTTGAATTGATGAATTCTGTTTTGAAACGTAACTTTGGGAGGGCTAGGGAGTTGACGTTTAACTATAATGGCTCTCATCACNATTGATGAATTCTGTTTTGAAACGTAACTTTGGGAGGGCTAGGGAGTTGACGTTTAACTATAATGGCTCTCATCACGCCTATCATACTAAAAGTGAGAGGGGATAATTAAAATTGTATTACCACTAACTTCCGAAAAGAAATAATATCGATAACTAAGACATAAATTGAGGAAAGTGCTGTGTGCTGACATCGCAAATGTCGAAGAATAATTTTAAAATAAATTAGTGATGGGATTGATTTCTTTCATTAATGGGAGGTTTTATCGTAGATGTTAGTATCACTGTTTTATAAATAAATTAGTTAAATAAAAGAGGACTTTCAAAATATCTATAACAGCTTTCACCTGTAAGGTAAACTTAAAAATTTAATTACGATTACATACGCAAGAATATGGAACAATAAGCACTAATCCAAAAATATTTACATTAAAAATTCAGCTAATTAACTGTAGAAGGGCAGTTTTTCTGATGTTCCAGAGAAATATATTTCGAGAAACAGTGAAAATAAACAATTTCCCACAGAACCTGCTAGTACCTCGAGACAAAAAAAAACATGTTTTAAAGGCTATTGAAATCAACCTTTGAAAAATGTCACAGTCTCTGCCTGCATAAACTTTATTTAGCATACTGACTGGAAAGCGTCCAGTAAAGTTGGTAACGACAGGGGAAAGAAGTTCCGTGTCTGAACGCTGAATTTAGTGTTAGGTAAACATTTGTTAGCACTATATTAATTTATTTTCCTCCCGATTATTTTTAATCCGCATAAGTGCAAGAATTAGCGAATTTGTGAAATATTTACGTTGTAACGCCTCAAATAACCGCTACTTATTCCTGTCACAGTTATCTCAGTTTATTTTTTGCAATGTGTATGTTAACGTAATATTTATTTATTTTATTTATTAGTTGTTTGTTTTATTTATTATTTGTTCATATTATTAATTGCAAGTTATTTTTAACATTAGAAAACTTTTTTTTATGTAATTATGTCTGTAAGTCAGAATGACTTTCATTCACAAAGTTATATTTACTAGTGCCGCTTTGCAGAGAGGAATTTGTTGATTGGTTGCTACGGTAACACAAGACGTACGTGTAAGATAAGATGTAGCCGTCTCGTAACTGACGCGATATTTAAAGACGTCTTTTAAGTATGCAGTTTTTAAGGCCATCTTGGTTTTCCCGCCAGGCAGGCGATGACCTAGTGGGTCGTCAGCCTCAGAGATATTTAATTTTTCTGGTTAATTGGCCGAGTATCATACAGAAATGAAGTCGATTACATCGGAGGTAATACGCTAGTCCTGTTTACTGTCAGGTTTTCTCGGGGTACCACCCGAATGTGATTGGATGATTTTCCCGAGCTAAACCCTACTACACTGCAGCAGGTGGTGCAGTGTACTAAGTGATCTTAACGAAGTAGTGCCGTTATTGCTCTGACGCTGGAACTGTGTGGCTCTGCTAAGCGGACCTAGCGTCTGGGTAAGCAACTGGTGCTGAGTGCTGCCTCCCCTCAACGTCGGGCGGATGGTGGCAACGAAGAAGGGCAATAAGTCGACCTAGTGAACGCTACTTTGTCGCCNCAGGTGGTGCAGTGTACTAAGTGATCTTAACGAAGTAGTGCCGTTATTGCTCTGACGCTGGAACTGTGTGGCTCTGCTAAGCGGACCTAGCGTCTGGGTAAGCAACTGGTGCTGAGTGCTACCTCCCCTCAACGTCGGGCGGATGGTGGCAACGAAGAAGGGCAATAAGTCGACCTAGTGAACGCTACTTTGTCGCCATAAGCTACCGGAATGGCTAAGAGGGCAGTACTTGAATAGTAGAAGACAGCACCTGGGTGGGGCCGTGGCTATCAGTCACTTGCCCCAGCCTTCTGAGGCTCTGCCTCTTGAGGTTAGAGTCCTCAATCTAGTAAAATGGCCTGGTACCTTGTGTACCAAAAACAGCCCAGTAGGATTTATCAAGGACAGTTAAATGAACGGAAGCTGTTCATTAAAAACTGCACGCAAGGGCAACAACTATAAAAAGAAAGAGCAGTATATTATCTGCAAAGAGTTCTAGATGCCACTACAGTATGGGAAAAAATACTCCCTCCAACTCAAGTAGAGCAGAGTTGGTCGAGGAAGCTTCTCCCCTGTATCTGTGGACAGGATGCGCAGGCCATCATGACCTCTGTGGTCATTGATGCCCTGCAGGGACAAAAAGAGAAAGGTGTGGGCGACACCGAATCTCAAAAAGAATCAGTAGAAAGTGCAATTGAGGAGACTGAGGAAACTCAGCAAGAAGTAGGTGGTATAGAACAAGCCTACGAGGAAATTCAAGAAGAAACTGCGAAGGCACTTGAGGAAATCACCGCAAATGTGACAGATGATAAAAAGAAAGTTAGTAAGGAGGCTGCTAACTTCCTTCTACCCCGAGTTTTAAGGATGAAAGCCTTACTAGATATGCAGTTGTGGCATAATGCAACTCTGCACGCTGAGAAAAATGATTTGGCAGATAAGGTTAGCCTGCTTGAACGACTTAGTAAACAGGATGTAAGTCCTGTCCCGGTAACAACTAAGGTAAAGTCTACCCTCAGCTTCTCAGACATTGTCCGATAGCAGAGGGAGAGCAAGGACAAGCCTCAAGATAAGGTAACAACCGGAGAATGGCAAGTCGTTCAGAGCAGGCGCCTTACTGCGCGCAAAACTGTACTCATATACCCTAAAGAGAGAGGGGGGAAACCAGAGGAGGTAAAGGACAAGCTAAAGGCTTTAGATCCGGTCAAGGAACATCTTAGAGTGAGAAACTTAAAGACAGTGGGGAAGGGCGGAGTCCTCCTTGAGGCCGAAAATGAAGAGACGTTGTTGAAACTAAAGAATGCTCAACGCATGGAAGAGCTTAGTCTTCGAGTAGAGGATCCTAAACGCAGTGGACCGAAAATAATTTTGTTCAATGTCCCTCGGGACTATGATAACTCTGAACTTTTGGCCACTATATGTGACCAAAATTTCTCAGAAGAGCAGATTGGGAAAGAGGAGTTCGTGAAAAACGCCTCTATACGATTCGGGACAGGTCCAAGGAGCATCAAAGATAAAGTAAACATCGTCTTGGAAACTTCCCCGGCCTTGAGGAGGATGTTAGTCCAAACAGAGCACATCTATATTGGGTTTCAAAGATGTAGAGTGGATTATCTTGTACCCATGCACTGTTTCAAATGCCAGGGTTATGGACATGTCAAGGAGAGATGTAAGCCTCCTCTGGTATGCTCATGTGCAGAATTAGGACATAAATTTTCCCGAATGCACTAAGAAAGAGGAGGAGGTCAGATGTTACAATTGCCTGAAAAGAAGTTGGGCCCCGAGTAGGATTGGCAGACTGTTCAATCCATCAGAGACAGCTTGCTCTGGAGCTTGACAGGACCCAGTATGTCTAGGAGATACATGCCGCTAAGCATTGGGCAAATAAACCTGCAGAGGGCTGCGGTTTCAGCTATGGAGCTGCATAAGGTTGGACAGGAGAATCACTTAGATCTGATATTGATGCAGGAGCCCTACCTGCATCAAGGGAAAGTGCCAACTCTCCAGGGACGTTTTGTCATATTTGGGGAAAACCCAATGGCTGGGATATGGATTAGGAACCCTGAGATAAACTATATACCATTGAATTCTTTATTAAACTCGCATCATGCGAGCTTGAAGCTTGAGATGGGTGGTAGGAGCATGAGGATAGTCGTTGAGAATAACCTGCATGTGACGAATTCGCAAGGACACCAAGCGACCTTTTAGTCAGCAGCCCACGATACTGAGACGTATCTCGATGCTACAATAGCGACGGCGCGTGCTCTTGGGCAGATAGGGGACTGGAGAGTTTCAGACCAGGTGAACTCTGATAATAAGATGATTATGTTCATTGTTCGGTTGGAGGGGGAACTCAGGGAAAGAAGTGCAAGGCCAAGGCTTGTTACAGCAAGAGATAACTGGTCCCTCTTCGACAGAGTGTTGCTGAAGAATATGGAAAAATATCGTCAAGACTTGGGATCGTCTGCTGAAGTTAAGGCTCAGAACCTCGTAAAAGCAATTATGGGCACCTGTCAGGAAGCGATTCCGAGGGTTGCCCGTAAAACGTCCCACCATCCCTGGTGGGATGAAGAGTTAGAAACGTTACGCCGTGGCGTTAAGAAAGCTAGGAAACGCTTTAAAAGAACCTATTAGCCAGAACCAAGATTTAGACGAATTCAGCAATAGTGTCCTGAGGGGCGAGTATCGGCGAAAGCTGCGCAAGAAACGACAACTGACTTGGAGAGAACTTGTGACTAAGAAAGGCAACGAAAATCCCTGGGGCCTTGTCTACCGGATGGTGGCTGGTAAAAATAAGAACTCAGAGGAGCTTCCAGCTCTCAATAAATATGGACAGTTACTGCAGTCCTTCGAAGATAATGTCAAACATCTGATGGAAGTTCTGCTGCCAGATGACGATCAGATGGGGGGAAATTAATACCATAAGTACATACGAGAAACGTCTGGAATTGCAATTGATACTGAGGATACAGCGGACTTCTCTCTGGATGAGCTGGATAAAATTGTCCGCAGGATTAAGTTGAAAAAGGCGCCTGGTCTAGATGGACTTACTGGCGAGTTGCTCCTTCAAGCTTATCCCAGGGTGAAAAACGATATGCTAGTATTCTTCAACCTATGTCTAAAAACGGGTAGTTTCCCCAGGATATGGAAGAAAAGCTTATTGAAAATAATTTTCAAAAGGGGGGAGGGGGGGAAATAACCCCAAACTTGCAAAATCATACAGGCCTATTACGCTCTTGAGTGTAATGGGAAAAACCCTGGAGCGTCTTATCAATAGAAGATTAATGGAGTATGGTTTCATGCGGGGCAAGAGTACAGAGAAAGCGATAATAGACATGGTTGACCAGGTAAAGGACTACTAACATAAATATGTACTAGCGATATCCCTGGATATCTCGGGGGCATTCAACAATGCCTGGTGGCCCCAAATCCTGTGGCAATTGCGATTGCTGAAGTCCCCGAGGAACCTTTATGTCTTGATCAGGGACTTTCTTCACGAGAGAACCTGTGAAATACACATTAGAGAAGATGTAGAGGAGAAAGAACTTTCAAAAGGTGGTCCTCAGGGGTCAGTATTGGGTCCAATATTATGGAATAGTATATTTGAGGGACTGCTTAGACTTGATCTACCTGATGGTTGCATGATAAATGGCTATGCAGACGATGGGTTGTTGTTAATACCTGCATGGACAAGACGCGAGTTGGAGGAGAAGATAGTGATAGCACTTGAAGCAATAAGAACCTGGGCTGTAAACTTCAAGTTGAAGTTCTCGAGTGAGAAAATGCAGGCTATTCTTATCAAAGGAAACCTTCAACAGAAACCAGTGATTAAATTTGAAGGTCGAGTAGCAAAGCTTGTACACCAGATGAAATATCTTGGTNAAACCTTCAACAGAAACCAGTGATTAAATTTGAAGGTCGAGTAGCAAAGCTTGTACACCAGATGAAATATCTTGGTGTAATCATACAAACCCGTCTTGCATTCCAGTCTCATGTCGACTATGCAGTGAATGAGGCCATAGTGCTGTTCTATAAATTGATAGCTGTGGCACCTGCCAACTGGGGCCTCGGCTACCGCATGCTCAAGATAATGTATAAGGGAGTTTTCTTAGTCATAGTAACCTACGCCTGTGGTGTATGGTTTGCTGAGGCTATAGTTCATTTCATATAAGAAGGCCACATTCTGACAGTCATTGAGTGGCACTTGACGTATTCAAAACAAACAACATGCCATTTACAAAATCATGTATCAGCTGATGCACGAACGAGCAAAAGATAATATTACGTTGGTTATTCTGAGTGCACAGCCGACGCACATTCGACCAGCCAAAAATACGCGATAAAAAAAAGTTCCAGGGTTAATTAATACATTTTTTTACGTGGTCATAAGACAGCGGTTTTTAGTGTTGAAAACTGAACTTCGTGCTAAAGTAGAAATGTATAGGTGTTCAAAATTAAAGTCGCATTAAAACGATCCATATCCAAATGAAACGCATTTTCAAAAACGTTTTTCACGCCTTATCCCCCCCCCCCTCCTTCCTTCAAAACTGCTTTCCTCACGTGTTTGATATTATTTCCAAACGCATACAGAAATATTGCATAATATTGTTGGATTATTTTTTTATAATAATCTGACGAAAAATATTTCAAATTCCTTTAGTTACGAGCCAGTAATCGAACAACAGTAAACTTTACAAAGATGCTACCTCTTGAGAAAAATGTGGCTCAGAGTACATGCTGAAATGTTGTGCGTGCCAGAAGAGAATAGCTTTTGTTTGCTTTATATAATAAATTTACTAACCAATAGTTTTATTTTTCGCGAGCTCTACATAATTTTTAAAGTAACATATATTTCGTGTACAGCGTTTATGAACGAATCTACACACGCCCTCGAAACAATCTCGCCGCCTGCCGCGTCACCCAAGTAGTTCACCAATTGCTGCACGAAGCAGCCCGTACTTGACGCGCTGACTCGTCGCACCCTGTTGATGGTGAATGGATACATAAATGTAAAGTAAACATTGGCGCGGCGATCTTCAAATGTCAAGAATTTGGCCTTCATATATGAAATGGACTATAGTAAGGTCCATGTGAAGCGCAAAATCATCAGCGCTCAAAGAGCAGCACTTCTGGGCGTCACGAAGGCCTATCGGACGATATCCAATGATGCCCTGCAGGTACTTGCAGGAGAAATCCCTCTCGATCTGCTCATAAGAGAAAGAGGTGAAATGAGCAGAAAGAAATGGGCAGGTTTTTTCCTCCCTGAGGAAACCAGGAACTGTAAGGAGATAACCCTATGTGAATGGCAGAATCGGTGGGATGCATCGACTAAAGGCAGGATAACACATGAGATGTTTCCAGACGTCCAGCTGAGGCTGCGGGCTTGGTGGCTGGTAATAGACCACTACAGCTCTCGGTTTTTATCGGGCCATGGTAATTTCAAGGCCAAATTATCGTCCATGGAACTGGTTGACATCCCGGACTTTGTGGTGTGTGGAGTACTTGATATACCCAAGCACCTGCTCTTTGACTGTCCCAAGATTGAGGACCTGCGGGCTTCTTTTGAGGATAGCCATGGACCTGTACACCTACGAAGTATGCTAAGGTCGAGTGCTCTTGCGCCTGTTGTGCTGGAGTATGACTGCAGCTGGTAAAAGAAATGAAAATTTTGATGTGTGGTGGCAGAGCACCAGTTTGAGTACGTCTATGAATATTGGAGACTCGGATGACCATGAAGACCAAGATGACTGAGCACCTCTTCCCCACTGTTCTACTGGAAGAGAGGGAAATAGAACATGTAGCAACACAGGATGTGAGAATACCAGATGTAACAGTAGAACCAATTGTGTCGCAGGCACAAATACCAACAATTTCTGGGTATATCCTGCACCGTATAGACCTGGAAGAATAATTACCTGAATTGGGAAACAAGAGCACAAGCACCAAATGTTGTATGGCCATGTTCATGGAACCCGGTCCTCTTTGTGAGGGAGGGATTTTCACTGATTGGAAGGAATATGAGCAAGCTCATAAGAGATCGGAGGAGAAGATCTGTCAGTGCAATGAAGAAGGAACGAATGATTGAGACGCAATGCCCGCTTGAAGAGATTCATACAGGAGAAGATGTGTTTGAGAAAGAAAAAGAGAGTGGTCTCCTTGTTGAAGATGTTTGTGCGGCAGAGTGAATCGGTATCTCGAACTGATAAGATTACTTCTATTGAACGGCCCTCAAACTGATGCACAATGGATGCATGTGTCCGGAAATGGCCTGTCGGAGTTAATCTAAAAGAACCCTGGGAGCTGTATGACGAAGTCATTCGCGGCTCCGTCTAGAGGGCCCGACCATCTTGATGGATGCTGTTGCTCTTCTTATTAGATCTATGGACGGTGGAGATAAAAGAATTTTTCCCAGAATGGAATGCGTGGACAGATTGACCCTCGCCCAGGTCAATCTGCCCACCAGTACAGCAGCATCAAATAGCCTTCTAAAGGAGTGCTATTGGAGAAGGGGAGAAAGGTTTGAACCTTTACTGATCTATAAGGATGCCATCCGCACATATGGGAGGCGTACTTTCGACTACACGAAACCCTTCACGGCGTATAGTGTGGTCCGGTACTAGTCCTCCAACTCGGATGGTATACCTACAAATACAGATTGTGACATACTCGATTTTGACCATTTTTTCCTGTATAAGACGTTTGTTTTGTTACATGAAGCAACTCGATGATGACCCTGAAGATGGAACTGGAATATGAAAATGGTATAACGGAATGACGGGAGCTTTCCCTAAGGAATGGTAAGACTTTGGTAGTGAAAGACGTGTGTAAGTGGGAAACGGCGGGAGGGGTCTGTCCGGTCCGGACTGGTCAGCTAGTCAGGATACCGTTCAGACATTCTCCTATCGTAATTATGAATGTGACAGATACAAAAGACTGCAGCGTGGATAAGTTTATGCTCTTTGCGACCGGTGGGCAAGGAGGCGGGGAACAATACTGGGTTACCGATTGTTCCCCAAACCTGAGTCCAGCACACACTCGGTTGCACTGAGCCGTGCTTGCGTTAATGGGTATGCTGCCATGCATAAACACCGTGAAAGAAGGTTACGCGCTGTCGCGGCAGGTGTGAATGAATAGAATCTTAAATCTGTTTTGGACTGCATGGCGGATTCAAAAACACAAAGTTCCCGGTGGTGCCTCAAGATAAAAACAAAGTGCCGATTTTAGCTATTGCTTGTGGGAGATACAGTACGATAGAAAGTTTAGTGCTCCTGGTATAACCTTAAACAGGTATCGGCCACCAGGAGGGGAGGTTGGAGAGGAATGTGCCGGTTCCACCGGGAACTTTGTTTACTCACATCGAATACCATGAGCGGGGCCAAACTCTTAAAAATGTCGGGGCTAAATATCATGAATTGGGGGTGTCCATAATATGAATTTGGTAATTGAGCATACATCTGATATACCAGCAGGTACTACCCATTTTCAAAGTTCAGGGTAATGTCGACATACGGATAGTTTTCACCATTCAAAAATATTTTCACATTTTCTATTTGACATGTGTTGAACTGCGAACAGCTCACTCTCACATTGTGCTGTCTTCCAATCTGTAGCCCAACGATGATGTACCTCGGTTTCTCAGAAGCAAAGTTGGACTTCACAATCCAGTTGATGCGCTGGATTGCTGACAATCAGGGGTAGGGGAGACTGGGTACGGTTGTGCCAGGGTACGAAAATGACAGTCAAAATATTAGCCAAAGTATACGGATTAGCGAGTTGTGGTAACGGCGAAGGGAGGGGCTTGCATGTCTGAACCCGTGTCACAGTATTGCGTCAGCTGCTGCGCGCTGCGTACGCTAGGAGAGACCTGCATTTGTTTTTGACAGTCAAAAGTAAGTATTTTTGTTCGATTTCTTTTGATAATTGTTGTTACATATATACAGATTGAGTATTAAGTGTTATTTATCTATATAACATATACATTAGTAAATAAAAAGCAGTTATTACTTTGTTTAATAGAGTATTTCATTTTGGCATGGTGTTTGTTTTTATGAAAAAAAGTGCGTTGGGTACGGTTGTGACATTGTTTGTGTGTACGGTTGTGACATAAAAGACCGAAAGGGGGAGGCAAGACATTTCTCAATACGAAAATGCATATATTGAAACAAAACGAGGTGTATCTCTGCGACAAGCAGCAGAAATGTTTCAAATTAATCGAATTTCCTTGTTCAGATGTTGATAAAAAGATGATAATTTTTATGTTGAAGAACACATTGTCTTGTTTTTATTTCAAAGAATTTGAGGTTACGTTTATTAATGTTTTATTTTAAATCTTCAAAAGTTTTTGTTAAGCTAGTTTCTATCTATAAATACAGGTTTATTCAATTTAGATAAATGCGGAAGACTGATAATAATAACTACAGATACTGAAGTGTCTTATTAGTTGTAAGTGATTAAAATGGGTATTTTATTTGTTTTGTTGCAAAGATAATTTTGATATTTATGATGTTAATTAACATTTCTTCTATAATTTGATTATGCATAGTTATGCTAGTTTTGAGATAAAACACAAATTTTGAGACTAATTGTAATGTGAATACTGGTTTTAATAATTACCTATTATGAATATAAATGCTATACTGCCTTATTTCAGAGTATTATTAAACCTGTCACTTTCGACCCCAAGCACTGTCACAACGGCCCCTGGGGTGTAGTCGGTTGTGAAATTTTCCCTTTTTTTTTTAACTTGCTCCTGTGTGCAAATCATTGTGTTTAGGGATAACATTGTAATTAATTATATGTAGGGTTATGTAGAAAGTATACGAAAAATCACTTTTTGTTCAGCTAACTGGTATACATAAAAAACTATGAACGATCAAATGCAAAATGGCACAACCGTACCCAGTCTCCCCTACGTCTCGAGACTCCACGACCTGAATGCCACATCGATGTTTCTGCCATCTTCCACATTCTTCAACATTTTTATACGTTATGCAGTGCTCAACTGCACATGATTCAGCATCCTTTCAATAGACTGTAGTTTCAGTTCCACTGTCTCTATGTTTTCTTCCGTACCCACGATGGAGTCAGCATGCATATTAGCTGGAAGCAGCACCAGTTCCTGCCTCGAGTTGAAGATAATCCGTTTGTAGTCTTCAGCAAATCACAATAGCATGGATAGTGCCAAGCACACTTCAAACTTGCCTCCAGGGCATATAGCAACACTGTAGTCATCTTCGATTCCCCAGCTGGAAATCTTGGCTGCAGATAGCTCATTCAGCATGAGCGAAAGGTAATTTTTGATCGTTGAGGTTATGTCCACATCTCGTGACTGGTCCACCTCGACACCATTGAGAAAATACATGATTCGATCGATCAGATGAATAATTCCATTGCTCTTTATTTTCGTCGATGCCGGATTGGACCCATCTTCTTTTGTTAGAGTCCCCTTAATTCACAGGAAAGACAGGCATAGAAGAGAGTAGATATCTTGGTGTTGGACCGCTATCCGAATATCCGATGCTAGTGTGTATGATCCGATCAGGAAAGGCTGATACACATGAAGTTCCACCTTCGTTGCGCTGTCTTTAAAAGCACTGGCTCTTCGATTTTTATGTAATCTTCCATAACGATTGACTTTGAAGCCGAGACTGTGGAGGAAAATCTCGCTAGCATGTGTTAAATCCTTGGAGACCTGTGGCGTACTGATTGCTGGTTTTGCACGACACTTTATTTTATTGCTTCTGGTCGACATAAATCTTATTTCCGTCTTCTTAAATGCAGGCATCGGGAAATTTCTTCGTTTCGAAAGTTCACCAACTCTCCATGCTGGTCGACGACTGTCACGACCACCTCGTGTGCTGTCTTCGCAACGACTGGAACATTAATGATGCTTTGTGGTGCTACGGCCAGTTTAAAACCTGGAGGGACCATAGGCCGAAATTCGTGCAGTGTATTGCTTGGTCTGCCATTGAGGTATGTGCCACTGGCCAAATTGTAGTTTATTCGTATCACATTGACCAGCAAAATGTTTACCGGCCACGACGACACGTTTGTTTTGCCAGCTTCGTAGATGTGTGGCTTAAACCCCAGCATCGGTCCGATAGTATCCGGTTTATGAGGTAACTTGCAGTTTTTTTCATCGATGTATGGTATCGCATTGTAGGTTTGGAAATCGACAAGGCCTATACACCATTCCCCCTCCAGGTCAAGTGGCGGAAAATTTAACGCACGCAGTTTGGTGCTACGACCCATCAAGGTAAGCATTATCGACATGACTGACTGTTTCCTCACTATGTATAGCAATTTTATACAATTAAATGTACAAGCGAACCAGGAAGCGAAGACACAAATGTCCACAGTTCATAACTCTTTGAATACCAGTTAGAAGCGTGTATCACGCCTTTATTTCAAACATAAGGATATAAAATAATATTTTCGCCACTGAAATTCTCAAAGAAGTGAACTTCCAACAGAAAGGCAAAAGCTAGTTTATAATCGCATACGCAGTGACGATGAGCCATTGATGCAGGTATCTACGTCCAGTTTCGCGATTCTATCCTTCAGGGCCTCAAATGTTCAAAATAACACTTTAAAATACCTTCCAACTTACATCAATCTCATACGTCACACTTCCTTGTTCGTCGACCCACACCATAAAACCCGTTAAATATGCCATGTCTTCTGTGGGACATGCCTCAAAATCATTTCAAGGCAGAGCACACGAAAAATGAACACGTTTTTCGTGTTGGTTGTAAAATTAAAGTTCTCGGATCACAATGTTACGGATGCAAATATTGTTATGTTTGCATCCTGTGGGGACCTCCAAAGCCAAGGTCGCGAAGGTGTTGCGTTTCGACCGGTTCGAATCACTTGCTTAGTCAAGTTTTTAGGTTTATTTGGAATATGGGACACTCTCTACTTCGCCGAAAATCATACAAGCAAAGTAATAAAAACAATTAATTTAAGCGATATTGGGCTATGTTTCCAGGCAGTTTACAAAGTAATATGTTCCCACGTCTTCTAACAGTTTAATAGTATAAACACGAGCTGAAATGATGGGAGAAAAGTCATGACTATCATACCATACATGTGCGTACAATGGTTTTGCTGCAAATTGCCTTGCCTCCGTGGTAGGCGTCCTGCTTGGCAACACTGCAGAATAATGTAACACCTGTATAAACACAACGGAACTTGCTTGAATTGAGTTTGTTATCAACAAAATTACATGTTAACGTTTTACTATTTCTCCTAGCCTCTTGGAGTTGGTCCCGTATCCGAATGTGAAAATGCCGTATCTTGCACCAATACCAAACTGCGATAAAATGAACGATACATTTTCTTTATCAGCGAACTAACATGACATTTAATAATTTTCACTTTTATTGCCGCGTTTATCACGATTATCGTTTTTATGGCTAAGATATTCTGTTTTAAAAAAACCTTCTATTTTCCATTATCTGCTTGGTTAATCCGGCGGCTTTTCTTTTTACAAGTAAAGTTACTAATGTGTCTAGTAAAAGTACATATATTTGTATACTTTGCAAAAAATTTTATGCATAAAATAATTAAACAGCTGTCAACCATTTACTTCAATAATACTGAGTAATCTCCTTTTTAGTGTCACAAATTTTGTTCGAATTTAAATGTCAGTAGCTTTAATGAAAAACACAGTTTATGATGAGAATGCACACAGTAAGCCCCTCACTTGTTCTGCAATATCCACAAATTTTCTGGGCAATTTTCCTTTCTCCGGCATTTGCCCAGTCGATTGATAACTACCACAGTGCTCTTCAATCTCTTTCTTGTATTTGGAAAAGTTGCCACAAGTTAAGAAATTCATTGCACCCTTTCCCTGTTATCAAAGTCCAGCCCAATCGAAAGAAAAAATTTACATCTACAATTTAATATTTTAACTTAGCCACTGTCAAGTGGTTTACAGGGATAAACAAATTATTTCGTTGTTGCCACAAAATGGTTAGTGATTTTGAAAAAAAATCCTTGTTGTGTAAATATTAACAAACCGCTTTGTGATTAATAAGAAATTGTTTTATCGCCATAAAACATTTAGCATAGGCCGTAATAATAAAAACTTTATACTGGCCACAATTGTCTTCCAGTACCGCCTGCTGGAACAGAACAGAACGCCCATGTCGAAAGTATCAACCGCCAAAGATAAACAACTGGTACGATTTCTATGTCGACTTTTTCTCGAAGTTATCATAATGTAAGTGCGCAATCGACGGGTTCTCCGTCTTGTTTCTGCCGACCTCCCGCGGTGCAATCGGTTGGTGCGCCGCCGGTCTAGGTTGCGGGAGGTTCTGGGTTAGAATCCAAGGTAACGTATGGGTGTTAGTTTAAGTTAGGTCATGAGGTAGTTTGTAAACCATCCCTTGTTGAGCCTTCAGGCATAACACCAGGGGACGTTAATAAGCCCATTTCAATCCGTCATGTTGCAATACAATTTTTTGTTTATGTGCATTTAAACAAGCTAATTCGTGTTATATAAAGCCAAATGTTGCTTAGTTTATAATAATGTGTAGCAACCTCATATAAGCGAATTGTTTATCTGAAAATTGTATTCAACAAGTGAAACTTTGTCTTTTACAACTGCGTTTTCAAGGGCACTTAAGGATAGGGTGTAGCAATTCCATTGGGTCTAAATTCTGATTCACCCCGCCCCCTTCATACAACCCCGAAAGAATGCATGCTTTTTTTTTCTACTTGCAGTATACTTCTACAAAATTTTAAAATGCTTTTTCGTTACAAAAAAGTCGCAATAAATTTGCCAGGTTTTCAATTTACACACTTAGCGAAGTACTGGTCGCTAATCGTGAAAACAAAGAAAAATATTTCTATAAGCTGTTCACAGTAAACTGAGTACTTTTATAAGCCAATCTACTTCTATCCACATTGCGTATTCTTCTACGGTATGTAAAATTAACATTGCCTTGGGTCTCATCACTCTATTCATGTGTCGGTGAAGTGAAACGGTGAAACTATATTGAAAGTAAAAATTTCACACTTTTGCTCATTCTTACACTTGTATGCATTAAAAAAACGGAAAGCAAAAGAAATTATTTTTGTATCCACAAATGTTAACCTAAAATTTTTTATTGGGGCCGTGATGTTTTAGTGGTTAGAATACTCGCCTCCCACCAACGCGCCTCGGGTTAAATTCCAGGTGGGGCGGCTCGCGGATTTTTGTACGTGGAAATCGTGCCGGACGATGCCTCTGGCTGGTGGGTTTCCTAGGGGATCTCACGTTTCCCCCGCACTTGCATTCCGGCGCTGCTCCATACCTACCTTGCTTCCCCCTCATCTGCTCTAAATACCTCGCTCTTAAGAGCCGCTCAGACCTCCACACTTTTATTTCATCGTTGCGACATGCAACTACTTTCCCACTGTCGTTTCCAACTTAACTAGGCTCTTGCAACATTTAAGTGAAAACAGTGGCATTTTTCAAATGTTGATTTCAAAAGTGCTTAATTAACCATGAACAGCCTGAAAGGTAAACTGTTTTGTATTTTTCAAAGAAATCTTTNGTTGATTTCAAAAGTGCTTAATTAACCATGAACAGCCTGAAAGGTAAACTGTTTTGTATTTTTCAAAGAAATCTTTTTTCGTAGAGACGTGAAATATTCGCATATTCGCTAGTTTAGTGACATGTTTAGCTAGACTTCACAATCATATGCCANGTTCGTAGAGACGTGAAATATTCGCATATTCGCTAGTTTAGTGACATGTTTAGCTAGACTTCACAATCATATGCCAAATCATCTAGATAGCATCCGTTCATTGGTTGCGTGCTGTTGCAGTGTAAGTCGATAATTGGGCCTGCATTTTGCTGTATGCCTATTATTGGCTCGGGATTCACCAGGAGTAGTCAAATAACGCGTGGACACAGAGTAAATAACAATACAGAGGTGAAATAGCCTCTTATTCCGCGAACTCCAGCCGTGCGCACTAAAATGGCGTCACTAGCAAGCGACATGTCAGAACGCCTTTCGCCAATCAGCGCTTTGTAAGTTACTTGCCAGCCAGTAGCCCAGCCAATAGAGTACATTTCGCAGCCGGCGGTAGCTAATTAGACACAANTTTGTAAGTTACTTGCCAGCCAGTAGCCCAGCCAATAGAGTACATTTCGCAGCCGGCGGTAGCTAATTAGACACAAGGCCTATTCCCAGAACCTCGTACAACCAATCAGAGAATGAGTACGCCCACGTCAAAGGAACTGCCATGCTATTTCGTCTCTGCGTATTTGTTTATTCTGTGGCGTGGACCGATTGTAATAGTCACACATATGTTGGGGTTTTTTTAATTCTTGCATTTTCATAAATAAATACGCCAATTTTTCAAGTCTCTACCCTTCCCATTCCCTGTACATAAAAAAAGCGTGGAACCCTCAACGTCAAGATCTTGAGAGCCGATGAGGGTGAAGCGTGGTGAGTATGGAGCAGCGCCGGAATGCAAGGGCGAGGAAACGGGAGATCGCCGAGAAAACCCACCGACCAGCGGCATCGTCCGGGCACTATTCCCACGTGCGAAAACCAGGAACGCGGTCCCCGCCGGGAATCGAACCCGATTCTCCTTGGTGGGAGACGAATTAGTTTAACCATTACACCACCGCGTGTTCCCCAAAATAAAATAGCAAAATCCAGGAAGCGTCGACGTGTATTTTGATTGGAACTTGAGGTTAATCACGTCCAATAGCCGACAGTTAGAGATGGCGGCCTGCCCCTCGCCTTAAACGTCGTCTCCAGCGGCAGTTAACGAGGGCCTGACGAGCTTCGTCGGCAATCTCCGGCCTCGCGCCTCCTCTCGCGATAACCTCTCGGAAATGAAGCCGCCGCTGCGAGAACTCGCGCCCATCCACCCGACCCCGCCGGCGACGACTAGTGGCACGTGCCTCGCTCGCGTCTGCTATATCGATCCACGACAGACTTCGAGCACAGAAGGGCCGGGGGTTAAAGAGAGAAAGGGAGAGTAGGTTATGCGAATGCTTGTTCGCGGATTTTCTGCACTTGCATTCTCTTTCCTTGTCCGCACCTGAGCGTTTCCCACGCGCTGCGATTCTCCTTTGGCCGTTATACGTTGTCCACGCCTTCGGACGCAGTACAAGAGATTCTGCGATATCATGTGAACAGCAGAGATGTAGCCAACCAAAAATTCCTCAAGGTGGGGATGGAGTTGGTTACACTGAATGAAGTGAAGGGACGAAGTACACCACACCAGCGGTGCTGACTCTCTTGTTATTTAGGGCGCATACTTGGAGGAAAAATACTTCGCGATATAATAAAATGCATTATAGTTTATGCAGAAATTATGTATTTTTAGCCAGATTCAAGGCTTATTAATAATTTAGATGCTAATTGTTGATAACGTTTGGAAGCAAAATTGAAAGAGAAGTCAGGAATGTTACANTACGGCCCTAGTGAACCTGGACTACGTTAACTGTTATAAAGGCTGCTGCGATAACACACTTTTAATATTGCAGATAGAACCGTCCTCTATTTCAACGCAATCCGTCTTGTGCGCAGCATGGCGGAAAGGGAGGTTAAATATATTAACAATGTTTCATACGAAGTTTTCACTATTCTTGTGATAAGTGTTTGTCCAATTCTTTTCGCGGTTTCACGTCTCGTATTTTTTATTATTTGGAATCATAGTCTAATTAAAGAATTTCAGAACCACCACCGAGAATACACTGTGAAATTTTTGATGCTACTCCATACTTGTTAGATTACTACTCAACACACAGTTTTTCGTGCACGATAGAAGGTTATTTGAAAATGATGTGTGTAAAAAACAATAATAAAGGTAACCGACCAACTTTTGAGACTTCTGGGTCTCTAGAGTGTAATATTGGCTAAAAAAATTAAGTTTTAATGTAATTTATAAATAGTGTTCAGCTTTTTTAGGTACACTCTCAAATCGAATACTTGAGGAACAACTCGACCAATTAAAATTTAACCAAATGTGAATATATTCTATCACCGAACACAGCGAACGAAATCATGTTATTTAAGTGTCTCAACATGAGACATATAGTTATTTCTAACTATCAGTAAATTTTTCTTCGACAAGTTACTGAATGTAAGTATTATTCGGCACGGAATATGCGCTAAATAAGTGAATTTTAAGTTTATCTGGTATCAATAATTGAGATAAGTGCTTAAGTTATGTTCGTATCTTTTAATATGCTTAAAAAGGCCTCTGATAACTTACGATATTATACATGAAGATTACATTTTGTTTTTCGTGGTTCAAATGTTCAAAGAATGAAAAGTTATGAGAGTTAAAAAGTCGAACTAAAATTAAACATTTCGATGATTAGTTTACTAATAAACAGATGCAAACTCTAAAGACCTCGTTGTTAAGGATCACCACCCCCCCCCCTCCCACCTTT